>RJWM01000421.1:0-221648 GCA_004363535.1 Dasyprocta punctata | reverse complement strand
TATAGTGTGGGTAGACTTAATGCTGATTGTTAAGATGTGTTATAATATTGTTAAGTTACAAAATGTTAAGAATAAGCATGGCTTTGTATCTGGAGGCTGATTTATAGAAATGCATCTGTTTCTCAAGTTGACAAGGGGTGGATTGTTAGGGTTTATACATTGTGTCAACTTGAGAAGTCTAGCAGCTTAATTAAGTAAGGCAGCAGCTCTACATCCTGGGATGTAGAGCATAAGCAGTTACCTGGCCATTGTGTCAATTTGAGAAGGCCAAAAGTTTAGCTGAGAGACTCAGCAGGGAGCCAGGGTTCTTACTTTGTAAACATCCTCTGCAAAGGAAAGCAAGGATGTTTGTGGATGCTACACCCACCCTGGGGGGGGTGTCCTATGTACTATATAAAGGAGGAGAAGAGGCTTGCTCTTGCTCCTTTTTACTTTGGCTGCTTTTGTTCGGTTGCTGCCTTGAAGTGCTGTCCCTGTGCCATGCCACCCTGCCTTGGAGCCAGCTGATTGTGGACTGAAACCTCCAAAAACTGTAAGCTAAATAAACCTTTCCTTCCCTATTTTGGGGTGTCAGGTGTTTTGTCTCAGCAACGAGTAAAGAGTAACCAAGACAACACCTAAGGTAGTAAGGGTGGTTCGAAGGAAAAGATAAATTTCTAACCTTCCAAGAACTCTCAGTGTATTAAAAACAATGGAGCTCCACCTTCATTTGCAAAGATTTAAATCTGCACCTCTTAAATACAAGTGAAGCCTCAAACTTTGGTACTCAAGAGGTACAAAAGAAACATCAGCAACATGTGGGGGGAATTGAGGTTTGCAGAAGGAATGTTTGAACCCAATTTTGAATCACAAAAAGGAAGTGTCAGTGTGAGAAAAGGAATGGGATATGAGGTACCAGGAGGATGGACAGTGGATCCTGACTGCATAGAATGAGAATGAGGAAAGCAAGAGGGGAGAGGCATGGATGTGTGTCTGCCAAAAGCAGGTAGAAAGACCAACTGATACTGTGTGCCTAGAAATGAGAGCTTTCTCAAGGTACGAACACTTCAGCACTAAAAGCGCAAGAGGCCTATATAAACCAGGAAGAATGACTATTCTGGCTGTCTGTGCATTTGTGAAATTCAGAGGGCTTAAGGATGCAGATTAGAGTCTCTCAAAACCCATCTGGGTGCAGGTGTAGATCAAAACACTCATAAGAAGAGACCAAGAGATCTAATTCGGAATTTAACCACAACTCCCAATATGCAACCAACTACACAGCCTGCCCAGCAGTCTTCACGGTGCTCCCACCATCTTCACCATCTTCTCTTCGACAGATGGAGATAGAAAAAGAAAAGTTTTGGATATGGTAAAAACAAAAGCAAGTAAAAAAAATAAAAATATATAGTTTAGTAAAATTGTTTTGGACCTGTGAATGACAATTAAGACATCCATAACGTTCATTATTAACCAGTGTGCTTCTCATTGTACAAAGCAGAGCCCTGACCCATCATTCACCTTAAGTGAGTGTTCAGTGCAGGCTCCTGCAAGGGCAAGATGTAACCCCCTCGCACATGAAGATTAATGTGGTTCAGAGGGGCTGCCAAGTCCTTCCACTGCCCCCTTGCATTAATGTCCACACCCTGTGGGCAGAAGAAAAAGAGCATGAAGGCCAGGACACACACCTCTCTCATCTATGCTTTTGGCAGACACCTCGTCTACCCTCCAAACTTGCTACCTGTTCTTCACCATTCTTCGCATACCTGTGAGGACACTTTCTGCACACACTCTGCTGCTGTCTGACATGTGACTTTGCTGCTGTAATGACTTGTCCTTCAAGGCTTTCTATAGCAAATTCTACAGAAGGTGATAGGACAAATCTTTAAATGAATACATCTTCCCTAATATGTGACACTAGTATTTTGTCTGATATGTGAGAAGTGCGCTCTAACCTTAGTCATTAACCTCAACCTAAGGGAGTATTCTTCCACATATTTTCAAATATAGTGGGGTGTGTTAATGTCACCACTATTGAAATTTTGGGCTGGAAAATTCTTTGTTTTGAGAACTTTCTGTGATTTTTGATATTTAGAAGCATCTTCTTTGTTTATATACTAGATGCCAGCAACAATGCATGCATCCTTACCCCAATGTGACTACCACAATTAGCTCCATATAATGCCAAATGTCCTGAGGACCAAGGCTAAGTTCACTTTAAGGAAGTAGGTTTCTCTCTCCACTGAGATCCCTGAATGAAAAGCACATGACAATCATAACCTATTATCAGCCTAAGGAGAGACTTAGGCTAGCCACAGAGGATTAGTGATGAACAACCAGGCCTCCACAAACACAGAAGAGGAGGAAACCAGATTCCATTGTTTCTGCACAGTATTTATCCAGTCCCACTGCAATTGTTTGGATCACTGGGACTGTAGATGCTCTGTTTTTGTCTTGCTGCTGAATTTCAAATCTTCTACCTTTTACTACTCAAAGTAAGCAGAGGAGGACAGGTTAGAGGGTAAGGATATCACCTTTCTTTCTTCCCCAAGAATCACAGCCTGACTCAGCTGTGTGCCACCAGAGACCTTCATGAAGCTACATCCAAAGACCCTGTTACCCAGGAGATCAGTGGGGCTCACACTAGACAAGAACCTACACAACACAGCTTCTGCAGACTCCTCATGGGTAAATGCATGGCAATGCGTAGACTTGCAAGAGTCAGAACCCACACAACTGAGTGCTTTCAATACACAGCCTCATGGATTCCTGATCTTAGCTTGTCACTCAAAACAACTCTTCTTTGAGCATGTATGTTATAGAAAAAATATTTAATGTAAATGGAGGAAACTGTGTACTTGGGAACTTATAGCAAAACAATAAAATACAAAAACGATAGCTTACATAACAATCATAAGACTTTACTAGTGTCTGTCATTATACAACTTTGTGAACAGTCATGTTACAAGAAAAGATATAGACACTCATGTAGAGAATCCTCAGAACAACCCAGGCTCTCACTGAGAAGCTCCATGTTTATTTTACAACATTTATGTGAATGGATGGGCATACTCTGTACACCAGTAATAAATTCAAGACTGCGATGTTTAAACTGATTTATGTAAGACTACACAGCAGGTGTATGCAGAGCTAGTGTTTGCCATAAGGAGGATCCATCTACCTCACTTGTTTGTACATTTTCCTCACTTATAGAAAGATGAAGACAACTTACTGTGTAGTAATCATACCAGCGGGCTCCAGGGAAATAAGCATTGACACTTCTGGCACCCTGAAATTAAACACAAAGAAGATGTGGGCTGTGGGTAATGTGTTTTAGAATATAAGTATTAATAAGAATGAAAGGAATTAAAACATTAGAGGTTGCCTAGGACCCACCTGCTTCCCTTCCCTGCTTGAACCCTGGGAAAATTTTGCTACTCAAATTAAGTGACTTCCATAGAGCTCTTTGGGATCCAGTACATCAGAGGCAAATATCAACACTGGTTATGCACTTAGCCCAAAATGTTACCTAACAGATAAACACCTGAGCTTCAATCTGGAGCAAAAGAACTTGCAGGTACAATACAGAGGATGCCTTTAGATGGTATCATAAGCATATGTAAGATGATTCAGTGAGAAGTAATGAAATGGTTGTTGCAGCCAGTTATGAAGGAAGGAAGGGATCAGCAGCAGCAACAGAACAGGACACATGACTGCAGGTAACTCTCTTGGAAAGTGTGGTTCTAATGGTGACAGAATACTGTGATGAATTCTATATACACTCTTGCCTCACATGATTTCTTATTCAACATTTTACATAATGGAAAAATGTTATCTTCTCAAATGAATCTTGAGGATATTTAGGGGTGTGGGGGTGTTTGTTTATTTGTTTTTCTGGTTGTCCTAACCAGGATTGTCAGGCAGACTTTAAAGAAGTACAGGCTGATACCAGAACACTTGAGCCATAGACTTCAACTTAGGAGAGGAAGAGACAAAGATTAAGAAACCATGACTCAGGATACTTCATGCACTAGCTTGCTTCTCCTTCTCCAACCTCACAGCCCAGATCCTCCACCCGCCAGCATGACCCTCCACACTCACAGGCTCCAGGACAGGGCTGACCAGCAAGGCAGGGCCCAACAGGAACTGACTGTCTACATCCCAAGTTACTCGGTCCGACACAAACCTGGAAGGAAAACAAACTGGTTACAATCAGAGTCCAAGGACTGAGGAAATACCTCAGGTTCAACTCTGAATGAGAAATTTGGCTGCATCTACTATCATCATCACTTCCTAGTGCCACCAAGAACATGGAGCCCCACTCTCCACAGGTCAGGTTCCTCTGAAGGCAGAAATATATTTCCTCACCATGGCACATGCTAAACATCAGGTTGGCCCTCATCACTTACATCTTCCCCTAAATATCTTCTTTGGTTAACTGAACTCATTTAGGCCCAGATCCATGTAACAACACTGGTACAAAATGGATGGCAATGTTTTTGTAGCTTTTATTTTAAAGCATATAAAACCAAGCAAAATAAAACATAATAAAGCCAATCAAAACAAAACACTATGACCAAGAACTTCAAAACAAGATAAAAAGAAATTAACATTGGTTACCACAATGCCTCTTGCTGTATTCAAAATAGCTGTCCATACCTTCAGAGATAGTAAAAATCAAACAAAACAGAACATAGTACTGGAGGGCAGTTTTTGCATTGACAAATTACACAGAAATTATGCAGTGATGTGTTGGATCATTTTGGCAATTTTTTTTACTTGAGAAATACCTTTTCTTCAATGACCTATTAAAAGTACAATGTACAATCTCTATCTAAGGATCTCTTGACAAAAAGAAACCATATCTTCAGTTTGGAGAAATTCTCTGCATCCACTACCACTCTACAAAAAGAAATGCATTATCCATTAGTGCACAGGGTCCCTGTTGGACACTCACTCATGGAGGAGAGGCCTCACGACGGTGACGCCCTCCGTGTGGGCCTTGTGCATCAAGGTGTAGAAGTAGGGCAACAGGGTGTATCTGGTCTCCAACACACTTTTGGAAATAGTCACAAAGGCAGCATCCCAGGACACAGGGTCTTGTCTCTGAAGGAAGAATGCAAGTGGTTCAGAGTTTTTCTAGTGAGTGGCGGAGACCTCAGGATGTCACTGGAAGTTTACTCAAAATGAATCACACACAGCTAAACTAAAGATTGTCTTGGTTGAGGCTCCCAGAATATTTACAATAGATGTAAAGGAGGCACTAAAATTTTACAAGAAAAATTTGTATAATTTCCCCATAAGATATCCTTTGTAGGACATGTTTGAAAAAATTTTTCTTAAGCAAAGACAGTCATCTAAATAATACTGAGGAATAGGATTGATTGAAATGGGTTAAATGAATTTGCAGAAATCTTCAGACAGTACAGAAAGCATCAACTGTTACTGAAAAATAGAGGTTGCATTTCAGTAGCATTGAATATATGAGGCAGCGTTGCAGGCCTACCCTGGTGCCAATGGTGTTGTGGTTCCTGGAGAAGGGGTAAAAGGCCCCCAGCTGCATCCAGCGAGCACACATCTCATATTCAGCATCTTGAAAGAACCCACAGATATCTGCCCCGGTCTGAAACAAGAGGGAATAAAACCAAACCATTGGTGACTGCAGAAAGACGCCACCATCTTGGAAGCAATCAGGAGGGATCTGAAGGCCACTTACATAGGATATGCCAAAGAGGCTGAACTCCATCATGCCTGCAATGGAAACCACATCTGTGTCAGGGAGGCATCAGGGCCTGTCTGCTCCTCCTCCCTCACCAAAGATGTCACCCTGCTCCCTGCTGCCATGGCCCTGGGAACAGTCCCATGTACCAATGATTGATTTCTTCAGCTGGTCCCATGCGGCCGTGTTGTCTCCCAGCCAGTGTCCTGCCCAGCGGCCAGAAGAGGGGAATGTGGAGCGGGTGATGACAATTCCTCGCTGCCCTGTCACCTCCTGCACAGCTCTGATTGGAGAACAACAAGAAGGTGAAATGACACCAAAGTAGGGGAAGAAAGGTTGCAGGGCTCTGCCTTGTAAAGTTTGTGTGCCTAGGGCATGGTGATGAACTGTTTGCTTCATGACCAATCAGAATAGGAAAATGTGGAACTCAGGTAGGGTTGTGCAGACTGATGGAGGTTATTAAGAGCACTGTCATCTTTTCAGTGTTTACATGGAGTCCACTATATGGTAAAACTACTGGATTATCCTGAAATGGTAACAAAACACTAAAGTTGCTACTTATTTACTCAAGACCTGATTTTCTATCCTTGAGGGGGAAAGTGGTAAATTCTTTTTTACGATTTTACAGAAGGTAATATATACTATTCATTGATTTCACAAACTAGAAAATGCTAATTAAACAAAAGACTCAAACTATTCAAAAAGAATGGTGGGAAAATAATAAGAGAGGTGTCTCCCTTTTGAGATAACAAAGAAGGACTTATCATCCATGTTACTTTTGGGTCTTCTAACTAATGCTATCACAGGACTGGTATCCCTCTGTGTGTGTCCCCATCTGGACTGCTAGCTTCTCTACGATGGGACAATTTACTTATTTAAATCAGTCCTAATAGTTACAAACATAGGGCCGGACTCTATGCTTGAGGGCTTTTTGTTTAAGATTTACTATGGCTTATAATTAAACTCTTTCTGAATCTTAGAATGATACATGAAAGGAAAAGTAGAGAATCTTCACCCACCCTTGGCTGATCCTACAGATTGTATCAACTACAGAAGGAAGAAAGCAACTCACTCATAGGTAGGTTTTGTCTGAGACCATCCATACAGGCTGTGCACATCGTAGTGACGCACTCTGGAGCCATCTGGAAGGATCTGTTCACCCTCCATGCACAAGGTCTTGCTACTTAGGCCCCTGTCTCTGGCCTCCAAATCTGAGGGGAAGGATTTAGGAATGTGAAAACCAGCCCCAGTCTCTTTAAGGGACTAAACTCTGGATCTGAAGGCTACCAGGAATTCAGCATGGTTTCCTTTCCTGCTTCCCAGGGACAATATAACAATGGTTGGCTCTGTGCTACAATGGCTTCCTCCAGAGTTTTCAACATCAAGTTCACTATAGAAAGGCAGAGGTTTCTGTGAAAACTCAGGCTTCTGAAACACTATATCTTTGGGGATGATATGATCCACTAACCTATAAATTATTTTAGCTAATTCTAGAAAGAAGGTCAGATTACTAAGTTCCTATAGTATAGAAAGCTGAAATTTGGATACATAATCGCTACAGTGTGATCAGTCAGATGACCCCCCACTGAAACCTCATGTAATCATGGATGGGGCTGAGTTCGGCATTTGTGACTGGCTTGCTATCTGGCACAGGGATTGGTGATGTGAGTGTTTCACCCACCCAGGGGTGGAACCAACATACAGTGTAAGGACAGAAGGAAGGTGTATCTTTCTCTCTCTCACCAGTTCTCACTGTTGCAGTGGCCATGAATGGCAGCCCCGCCATGCCACACTGCCTTGGAGCCAACTGGATATGGACTAAAACACCCCAAAACTGTAAGAAAGGCCTGTGGATTTAGCTCCGTGGCCTAAGAGATTGTGAGTTCAATCCTTGGGACAAGAAAAAAAAAACTGTAAGAAATAAATCTTTCCTTTCATAATTTTGGGCAACAAGTATTTTGTCTCAGCAACAAGAAAAAAGTAACCAACACAATAATCTACAGAAAGTCACCAAATTTATAGAAAATAAAATTTCTAATGATTAAGATATAAGCACAAATTCAAGGTCAGTGGAGTCCATGATCTTCAATAGAAGAGAATGCCTCTACTTTAAACCAATTAGTGGCAAAAAAAATCACTGAAGGTATATTAACACTAAAAACAGACAAAACATCATCAGTTAATCTGTCTCACAGATGAGTGGTAACAAGAGGTGCTTCTTGAAAGTAGAAAGCACTGAGCTCCTCAGAGAGTATCATTCACCACACACAGTTCCACAGTCAGCTATGATATCTATGTGTGGGACTTCTTTGGAGACATTGCTGTGATTCAATGTTTTCTACCCAAATTTGACTTAAAATTTGAGAGAAAAACACTTACGATAAACAGTCCTGTTGCATTTAGTCCTTGTTCCCTTCTCTGTGTAAGGGATTGAACTGTTAAAGCTTAAAAATAACTTCATTTCTCATGGAAACTTCCCCTGCTTTCCTAAGGAAGAATACTATTTGGCTCTGAGCTGCAGTGTGCCTGCATCAAGGTGTTTAACATCAACCCCCCTGGTCCAGTAACTCACACACAACCAGGAAAGTAAAGTGCTTAAAGTGACTTGTGTCTCTGAGTCCCAAAAACCACCAGACCAATTAGGGCATGTTCTGAGTGGTCAGGTTAAACCCCTAGATGCTGGGCTCTTCTAGAAGTCATCCTACTTCTATGTGGGGATGCACAGTGGGGGAAGGTACAGGGTACTTACATGGCATATAGGGAGGACGGTTCAGAGTAGCATCCCTGCAGCCTGAAGGGACGGCTCCGTTCACAAAGCTCGATGGCTCATTCATATCCTACAAAATAAGCAGACATAGTTCATTTTAAAAGATAATCATATCCTGTCCAGAGACAAGGGAGTGGTGAATAAATTCTTTAAAATCCAGGACTCTCTATAGATGCTTGCATAGGAAGATTCATCAAATCCAGGTGAGAACAACTTAAAAGCTCAACTAATCACTACAGGGTGACTGGCCAGATGGTTACAAAATTTCTCCCTTAAGGCAAGCAAAGTTGCAAGGATTTCCTAGTAATGGCCCAGGAGGATTTACAGCAGAAACTTTGGTCAAGGTACAAGGTTTGAGGGGTATCACAGTTTTTCTACTCCTGAATGACCAAGTGTTTCTGATAGATTCAAAGCATTTCTTCACTATAATTCTTGTCCAGAAGTCAACAATCTGCAAACTAAGACAAGACAAAGATATGCACACCTACCCATGTGTACAGTAACACATATGCACACACTTACGATCCACATGCCATCAAACTTCAAGCTCTTCTCTGGATTCTGTGTGTTGTTGTACAGCTCTTTAATTTCCCTCTTCCACCACAGGACAGTTGAATTACGGAAAAAGTCTGGGAAGGCCACATAAGCTCGGTATTGCTATAGAAACAAAATATGACTCATTTGTGCTAAATGAATGTATTAGCACAAATGAGCAAACAAACATTTACTTAGAACCTAACCCACCCAGACTTTGCTATCTGGTTGTAGACAGAGATAGGCTGAACAGAGTGCATAGTTTTCTTGAGTGCAGTGAAGAGGAATAAGCACAAATCAGATACCCTAAAGTTTGGAAAATTTCCATAGACTGTTTTCCTTTACAGGTCAATATGAACATCAGCAACAACCTCAACTCATAATCTGATACTCTGGATGCTCAACCTTCAATTTCTGTCCTAATTTTTCCTAAGCTCTTCTCAAAGAAAAGGCAAGAGGCAGAAAGATGATAAAGAGAAAGAAAAGACATGAGATACACTATAACAGGTTCCAACAAAACATCTACTACGAATGAGAGGAAGGGACACAATTTCCTTGCAAGATATGAGACTAGTATGCAGCTTTATTTTCTATCGTTTCCAAATTACATACAACGTGCAGCTGTGCTTTCGTTCCTTTCACTCCTTTATCTAGTATCACATTTGACACAGTAAAGGATCAACATGAAGAACAAAAAAAAAACACTCTTAATAAAGATACACATATGAAAAAATAATGTGCATCTATGGGTAATGTAAAGAGGGAGGACCTAAGGAGAAAATTTCAATGTCCACTCTCCCTGTACCCTCAAATAATAAAAGTAATGTCTTTATTTTAACTGTAAATATGGATTTAAAATGTCACACTTGCAAAAGGGAAGGGGATCAAGAAATGGAGGGAGGAAGAAGAGAGGGAGCAGACAGAGATTAAAAAAGAAGATGTGCTGTATATAAACTCCCCATGATTAATGTAATCATTATGAACTTCAAATATGCACTAATAAAAATAAAAATTTAAAACAGGTATCACTCTGTAAATGGACTATAAGCTTTTAGAGGAAAAGATTCTTGTCTTACATTCTTCTGATCTATTTTTTATTTTTTGCATGCTTAGACAGATAAAATAATTAATAAAAAACAATAAATATTCTGTTTAATTGTGCTTTTACATATGTTTGGAGCAGCAAAATTCTATAAATGTCTGTATACTCCACTTGCCCTGTCATGGGACATCATGGTAGTTGGTAGACCTCTAAAAACAGTCTCCTCTGTGTTAATTGTTCCATTTTCTAAGAGTAAAATAGCTCAATAATACTGGGGATGAGGGTAGGAAGAGCAGCAGACTGACAGCTTTATCTAGAGAACTCCAGTTACTATGTGCAATACACAAAATCAAGGAGAAACCACATGTCTAGAGAAAAAACAAAGAAGAAAAGACAAATGGATCTGTATGCATAGATTTGTCTTAAAAAGAGCTAGGTGCCACATTACTGGAAATCTTTGGAAGCATCTTGTTAAGAAATGGAACTATAAAACTAGGAGAAAACAACTTTTCACTACAGAAAGCTCCATCTCACGCAAGGTCAGAAACAATGGGATAGATATGGAATGGAGGAGTAGGATGAACAGTCACTATCAGGTGTGTCTGAGTCTTATTATATCAATAAGAGGATACAAAGGGAAACTAAGCAAACTATGGTTTATTAACCTCACTAACTCCCACTCAGATAACTCATATCCGTGTAATAAAAAATGCCCTCCCATTCTCCAGTGTGTGAGTTCAGTTCTATTCTGTCAATATGCCACTCCTCCTCTTTGCTTATACCACCAATTACTTTGGTATTGAACCAGGGCTGTGCACACCAAAATGACTAGATCAAGAATTACTTATCCTAATCTGCTGCAGGTATGAAAAAGCAATTCCTGGTTCCCAATCCAGTATTACTGAAATAAAACTCCAAACTTTGAACTCAGAAATTTGCTTTCTGAACTGTAATAGAGCTCAGTAGCACAGTGCCTGTTGGCAATCACTGAGAGTTAAAGAAAGAAAGAAAGAAAGAAAGAAAGAAAGAAAGAAAGAAAGAAAGAAAGAAAGAAAGAAGATAAGTTTGTTTCTGTGGGTTTTCTGGCTTTTTCTCTGTTTGTTTTACACAACTCTCCAGAATCCCAGACATGGACATCAGTAAACTTATCTTCACAAGCCTCATTAAAACAGGTTTTATTAATATAAATAGTTGTAACTATTTCATTCTACCAAAAATCTCTTTGACCCCTAACAAAGTATTCTGTGACCCCTAATAAAGTATTTCTCTAAAAAGCAAAATTGTCATTTGGAGCAACAGAATTCTTTGTAATGAATACTCTGCAGTCAGAGCTACGAGCATCCCTGGATGCCACCCACCAAATGTCACATGGCGTTTCCCAGTCACCATGAAAATCAACACTGCACCACATGCTTCAAAATACCCTCGTAACTAGGGTCAGTATTCACTCCAGTGGCTGATGTGCTATAGGGCTAATACACCAATAGCCAACCATATGATGAACCAAGCACCCCCTCTATCAATGTAAAAATACGAGAGTAAGGAAGCCTGTGCCCTTCGATGACTCTGCTTCACATGCTCTTGTGTCCATGGGGCCTGCCTGAAGCACCAAAACTAGAGTGATCCTTTATAAGAACTGATGAAAGGACACAAGGATTGATCATTTCCTTCAAATTTTTATCACAACATAGCTGACAAACAGATGGATAGATAGATAGACAGACACTTGTAAAAGATCAAAAAAAGAAAACAGTATTAAATTGAGTCTGAAACACTCTTGCAAATTTTGGAAACGTACCGCAATCAGCTTCAGTTTTTTTCTACTGCCTCTACTGACAAAAGATAAAGACATACATAGTCCAAAAGACAGGCAGCCTGCTCACCAGTACGGGTATCTTATTTTAGATCTAGAGTACTATTACTGCCAAGTAGGATCCAAGCAGTCAGAGACAAACACCAGGAAACAGTGTATCCCTGACCTACTGATACCTTTTCTCACTACTCTGTGAGAGCTGTCCTACCTGATTCCTTAGTCCCCAGACTACAAAGGTTCTGTTTAAAATCGTTCTTCCATCCAACACCCATAACATTCCCTGAGAACGATCTTACAATAGGGAGTCTTTCACATAAACCTCCAGCCATTACATAGAAACCTACATTATTTTAAGAGCTCTTGAAATGGGTCTTGGCCTTGCACTTTGAGTAATACTAGAATACGCCACTGCTGGACTTTATTCTCACAACACTGATATATATTTATTAATCTATGAAAAGCCAGAGTTTCCCAGTAGCACAATTTATACCACTGTGCTGAACACCTGGGCCAGAGATTTGTGCCCTTAAGACTTCCAGGAGTACTGGGGTGGGGGGAGAGAAACCACTTTATTGACTTAAAAGCAATTCTATGGCAGTTCCTGTGGGGTACATAAACTCTGCTGGAAAGAACAACTGTTGTAGAAGAAGAGCCAAACAGGGTAAGACAAGACAGTTACTTTTGAGAAGTCAAAGAACCCTGCTCACAGATGTTATCAGAACAGTGGATAACAAAGCTGCATCACTTCACAGTGTACATATCTTGGGGGAGAATAGGGTTGAAGGTTCCTGAATAATAAGCAACCATGAATTCACTCAGGTAACAAATGAGTGATGATGCTGGAAAACATTTATGTCCAGCTGTGTGGGCTCCCAGAATCTATTACAAACAAGAAACTGTTCCTAAGGGAGAAGAATTTTCAGTAAAGACTTGAAATTAAGAAGTAAAAGAAAAGGGGAGAGATTCAAGTTTCAAGGAAACTGGGAGGTAGGATTTATACAGTTAAGGTGCAGAAGAAAAAAAGAAAAAATGATGCATGGAGAAAAAGACTCAATAACCAAAGACAAAGGCTGAGAACTGTATTTCAAGAGAGTTACCCAAACAGCAACAAAGACACTAATTCAGGGGGAAATAGTACTATTAACAGGCAGTGTCTAGTGAGTATTTTAGGGGCCTTTGGAATCTCACAGCTTTGAGGGGGAAATTACCATTGTGCCACCTAAAGCCATGAATAAAAATTTAAACCCTCTTAGTATTCCAAGGGTAACAACACTTTCATTGGTACTGGAAAGAGAACATTACTATATTTAAGGTAATTTGCACACAGACAGATGTTTTAGACATAATTTCTAAGTGGTTTTACCTGGCTGCACCTATATCCAAGGCAGAAAGTTCCAGAACACTGGGTAAGGCTCCTTTGTATTGGAAACCCATTCCCTGAGATCCACAATGGCCTCTTACCTCTATCTGAATATCCCAGTCTAGAGAAGAATCAACAACAACATCAGGGAAATCAGGCCAAACCTGTAGAGAAACAAACATTCAATAACAATGCACCATGTAATTTCACATGCATAGTATTTTCCAAGCAAATAGAAACTATTGTCCAAGTGTTACTAATACTTCCATTATCATGGATTTCTGAACTAGAGTCAAGTAGATTCTATAAAATTTTTAACTTTACCAAGTAAGGTTGATTGAAAAATGGAAGGTATGGACCTCAGTTCCCAAATGCAAAGGACCAAGAAACAATACTTAGAAACAATCTACCACGTCTAAGAGGATGCCCTAGACTAGGGATTCGTGGATCACCCCTTTAGACAATACCTTTCCCCAGATAATGCCTCCATCATTTGGATACTTGATGAAGACGTCATCTTCCACACCCCGAGTGAAGGCAGGGTAGGGCTGCGTCTCATTGCCAGAAATGGCTGGGTCCTGAAACCAAAGCACAAGTCAGGTGGGGAAACCACAGCCAGCAAATGACAGCGGGGCAGGAGAAAGGGGAATTTTTGAGACAGGTGGCCCTAGCTTCCATCTGAACTTTAATGTATCCATGAATCCTAGGAAATACAATTCTTGTTGTGCTTCAGTTTCTCTTCCTGCAACATGAAAGTAAATTCAGCATAATGCATTCTGCACCAAAGCCCGGCCACTGCCCAAACTAATCACATTCACATGATTGTGCACTAACCAGGATGAGGATGACCCGCATCCCGTCTGCTTTCAGGCGATCGATCAGAGCTGGAAACCCAGCAAACTTGGGGTTGAGGGTGAAGTCCAGCTGCCGCTCCATGTAGTCAATGTCTGAGTACTGCACGTCCTGTGGGAGGACACAGGGAAACAGAGGGGCTGAGGAGGTGCAAATCAGTTTCAGAAGGGAGCGACCATCTAACACTGATGGGGAAGTTCAAAGATTTCTCTCGGGCTCTTTCAAATCCCAGCTCTGTGATTTGTATGCTATGTGCTCCAGGAAGTTTATCTAAAGTTTTCAAATGTTAAATCATAAAATGGCAACAATGTAAATCACTAACACATAGAATGATGATGTTTACCTGGCAAGGACTGTTACGAGGATGAATAAAACTCTGAATGGGGAAGTGGCTTTGTAAACTCGATTTGAAGAAGGTATTATGGTTGCCCTAGGAGGCCACCACTAGGATCATAGTGACTCATGTTCAGAAAATATAATGTGAATTATCAACTCATAACACAGAATGATGGTAAACTACTACAAAACAAAACAGAAGCTTGTAATTACTTTGGAATATCCAGTGGGGGGTGGTAAGTAGGTACAATTCTCTCATTAATTCTTATTGGATGGCTAATTTTCCACTAGTGAAGCTAATTATAAACAACAGAAAAGTACACGGACTAATGTAGAATGAAAATGCTCCATGGATCATATCATACTTTTACACTCCTCTCATTCTGCAAACGCTTCTACGCACTGAGGAGTCCTGGACAGATAAAATGAAGTGACACACAAAACACTGGAATAAAAACACATGTCTCTACCTGTAAAGGTCTGATGGTATTTGGAGTCATTCTTTTTAATTACACAAATCACTGTTTCAGGGGTGTTCTGTTATCTTTTTGTCTGTGTTTTTTGGTTCTTGTTTTGCTTTGTTTTGTTTTTAATCCTGATGTTTGAACATAGGACCTTGCACTAGTCAAAAAAGTGCTTTAAACCTGGGCTATGTCTCTAGCAATTTTATTATGTTAGTTTGAGAAAGGATCTTGATAAGTTGTCCAGAATAGCTTCAAAGTGCTGATCTTTCAACTTTAGCCTCATACATAGTCGTGATCAGCCGCCAGGGCTCGTATGTTGAGCGATGTTTTATTCTCATGGAATGAAGAAATTGTTGACAAAATTTCTTAAAGTCTCACAAGGGAAATACGGAAGCATGATATGAAAGAAAAAGACTGGATCATCCTTGTTAAGAAGGGACAAGGTGCCATCTGCATCACAGTGCTGGGGTGAGGCAGCACGTGACATCATGTGAGAAACACCTTTGTGTCTTTGGACATCTTCACATAGGTGCAACAAACAAATCCAGATACAGGATGAATGAGATAGCTCCCAGGTTACACAGCCAATGCATAATGTCCTTTACGTACATAGGGGATCTCGGCGGCCACCATGTCATCATACAGGTTGGCGATCTCAGAATCATTCTCATATCCATAGCGACACAGCTGGAACCCCAGGGACCAGTAAGGCACCATCACAGGCCGACCAATCACCTAGAAAATACACAGAATGCTAATACTTGTAGGAGAAGTCAGATTTAAGCTGCACTGCACACGCAGTAGTAAAAATATTTCTATAGGGCCACAGAATAGAAAACCAACAAGTACAAATGCAGAGATAAACAGAGGAGGTGTCAAGTTCCCGAGTTACTAGAATACCTGGAGAAAACTGCTAACCTAAGAATTGAGGATTATCTAGGAATTGGGGAAAATTTCATTTTACTCTTATTCCTAGAGTTGGTCTATGATTAGGAGCACAGAACCCAGAGAAAAAAACTGTCTGGATTGGCATACAGGCTCCATGTGTGCTAGCTGTGGGACCTTATGAAGCATAGATTTGTGCTTCTGTTTCTTCACCTGTCAAAGATGGTAACACTAGTAACCACCTTATATACAGAGATGACAATAAGCTAATATATGCAATAGTGCCCTGACATACAGTAAGAAAAAGATAAGTAATATGAAGAATTATATATGTGTTGCCACAACTCACACTGTTACCTTCTCCTCCTCACCAATATTACCCATACTCTATCACTACCATGGACACAACAATCACCACCAGGATCATAGCCAAAACACCCACAATCCACCATCATCACTGCCGTTACTAGCACAATCCCTTCACCAACAACACCCATACTGTGACAACTATCAAAATCGCAATACTCACAACCTCTCCCATCCACACTATTAGAGTTACTATCTACGTTAGTAACACTGTAACGTACAATCACCAAAACCACTTATCAACATAACTACCCACATACTACCACTTGTCTCACAGCTACCATTGGTTCCATGACTCCTGCACCCACACTGCAATAATCAGAGAGGTTATGTATAAAATGATTATGAAAATGCATTTATTGTTACTAGGTATCACCCATCACCGAGAAAGACAAACTCTAGTTGACAAGTGAGATTTAAAGACAGAATCAGCTTAACAAATACTTGATATGCAAATGGTTTCCCTCCTACCTCAGTGTACTGCTGAGTGACAAGTTCTGGAGTTGGGCCCAAGAACACATAAAAGTCCAGAACTCCCCCCGTGGTGCGGTATGTCAGGGCAGGCATGGGCTGGAACGTCACATCTGAAAAGATAGCAAAATGATGTCAACAACCTAAAATGATAGGAAAATGCCAACAATGGAGATGAACTAGCCTGACACTCACACTGTGTCTTGTTGGAATGTCAAATCTGAAAATATAGGAAAATGCCAACCGAGGTTGAAATCTGCATAGTAAGGAAATATGCCTGGCATCGCTACCATTTCCCTTCCTCTTGAGAGTATTAAAGGCAGACAGTCCACAAGAAATGCAGGACTGCTAGTCCATAGGTGCCATCCCTGGATGTTTTCCCCTTGGTGGGCTTATTGTCTTATTATATGTTTTATCATTCCACTTCTTCAAAATTATTCTAAATTTTATATCAGAAAACTTTAAGACTCACAAGAAGTTGCAAAAATTTTTCTCAGACTGTTGTGTACACTTTACCCAGCTTTCCCCGTGGATAGCATTTTACTGAACCATTTGCATACATTGTTAAAAAGAGATCACCAGTAATAAAACACCATTAAGTGAAATTTATTCACATTTCACCAGCTTTTACTTCATGATTCTTTCAAAGCCCCTGATTTTTATGTTTCATATCCCACAGATTTTATGTAGGCTTCCTACACTTGGACTGAGTGCTATGACCCATAGCTTCACAACTGATTCAAGTGAGACACTTCTACCCACCAGCTGCCTGCAAGGATATTGGAGCTTTTATTTTCTTTTTCTGTAATTTTTCCCAAAACAAGAGTTCAGTTATCTTGTTATTACATGTTACTTGAATTAAATGAAGAGAATATTAAATTTAAAGAAAAAAACCACTCACCACAACACAAATATCTTGATCTCTGAATGCAGCCAGCTCACACACATTCTAGCATTACTCAAGAGTGAATAGTATTCAAAAACAAAAGGACCAGTGGCAGCACCTACCCATGGCATTGCTGTTCAGCAGGAGCACACTGTGGGCATTGCCGTCCTCCTCGAGTCCCATGTAGTAAGGGTGGACACCATAGGAATTCAGCTTGTACTGAGATCACGGGCAAGAAGCAAAACGGGATGAGTATACACTGGGACTGATTAAGAAATTCAACAAATATGTTTGTTAAGATGGGCCTCATCTTTTATATGAAGTAAGTTAAAGAAAGGTGTCTGGGCATGGGCCCACTTCTCTAGGAGCAGAGTGTGACAAATCACATCTAGCTAGGGAAGATGAAGCACAAAGCACACACAGTGAAGATAAACAGAGGCAGAGATACACGCTTACCCCCGGGGGCTGGTCTCGGGAAAACATGCCCCATGTGTGCCAGTTCAGGTCTCTCTTAAAGGCCGTGTGCTCAGTTTCACCAAAGCCATAGATGTAAGAGGAGGGCAGGCGGGTGGAGATGCGGAGGAACATGTCATTGAAGGTGAAGCCCAGGACCTGCGAGTCCCAGCTGTGAATGAACAGGTAGATAGCAAAACAACTTTAGCTTTCCTGAGCAGCTGACTTTCCAAGGACAACAGAACTGTTGATTCCCTCCTGCCAACAGACACTATTGCTCTCCCAAGTACAACACAATGTCTACATGGATAAAATAATCACTGGTGTCCTTGTTGAAAGCCAGAAGTCAGCCTTCCTTCCTTTACTTTCTCTACCACTGCGTCCTTTCACTGCTGGCCCCACAACAAAGTCAATTACTTCCCACCATCTCATCTGCCACCCTCCAGGCCAGCCCTGGCTTCTGCTCTTGCTCCATGTGCTCCATTTCTCTTACACATGCCTCATGATGTTTTCTCTGAGACCCTAACATCGCATTACAATGCCGTCTACAATGTGGAGAGTCTCCTCACATAAAGACCATGTAAATAAAGCCTCAAAGCTGTACCTGATTTCAACTCATGTAACATCCCAACTCCATAGCTACCACCCACCTCCTTATGTACTACACTTCTCTTCTATCCCTTGACAGCATGTTTTGCTCCTGTCCCATGACTTAGGCACTTACTTTTCCCTCTCACAAGAATACTCTTTTCCTTTCCCCAGAACATAGCATGCACTTCACAGCCCCAGGGCCATCTTCTGCATCCAGGCGCGACCTCAAATACCATCTGCTGGGACAGGCCTACTCTGGCCACATTTTCAAAAGCAGTAACCACTCTAAACTCTGGGTTTCCCTGTTCACTTTCCTACACAACAGTTATCTCTGCCTCAATTTTACTTTTACATTGCAATATAAATTGTCTTGGTTATCATGAGAAGAGAAACCTTGTCTGTCCATGAGCATTAAACCTAGAAAAACAGATCAAAGGGAGAAGGTACCACCATAAATACTGATTAGCTGGATGAATTCCCAGAAACAGGCAAATGTCTCAGCAATATTCTAATGATACAAAAGACTTCTGATTAAACAGATCTAAAGGAAAAAAATTATTGACAGATTTGGAAATGGACTCTGTCTGGTTTCATCCAGGGTAACTCCACTATGGCTGGCAAGGGACATGTAGGTAAACCAGCAATTCCAAATCACAGTAGAAGCCACTTACATGACAGTGCCTGTACTCTTCCGGCGAATTACTATCCCAAATGGATTCCTGGTAATGAGGACATCATAGAGCCGGCTCTCGGAGGTGCTGGAGGGAACCTTGGGTATATTCAGAGGAACTGGGACTTCATAACGAATGTTGTTGGGGTCATAAATCTAGGGAGGGGAAACGGAATTTAGGTAAGAATATAAAAATGGTAAATAAGTGCTGTATCCAGACATGACTATAATTCACAATATTGTATTATAGAATTCAAATTAGCTAGAAGGCATGAATTTGAATATACCCTCTATAAAGAAATCTGACATATCTGAGTTGGTAAAAGAACCTTAGTATTCTAAGTTGATCAATTCACAATGTAGAAAGGTCTCAAAGCATCACAATGAGTACTATAAAAATGCACTGCTATTACTGATAATGAAAAAACCTTTTAGGGAAGGACAGTACAATGCATAGCTGTACTGTTAGGGGTAACTTAACTTTTGCAATAGTCTAGATATGCTATATTTGTCTTTTGTAAGAATCTGATATCTGGATTTTATCTGATTCTGTCATTATTCACTTTTAAGGTCTCAGTAAAATATTCATTTTGACATTGGTACTAAATACAAAATAACATTTAAAAATCAGTGTGTTATTTATATTCTTCATTTGTGTGAGTATATGAGTTTTGAGAATACCTGAAAACTATTCAGAATTACAATACATACCTCCCAAAACATGATATATTTTGCTTAAAAAGTCATAGATGTCTTTGCTGAAAATGACACATAAATCAATCCACTGAGTTTGCACATCTGCTGCATCTTAGTGCAGGTACTACACACGAGGGATATGAGCTGAAAGAGTAAGGCTTATTGTTTTAAGAAATTCACAGGCTAATGTGAAAAGATGGAGAGGTATTTACAATACTGGAGTGATTGTGATAATGCAGAACTGTAGAAATGATGTAAGATTCTAAGGAAGGAAATGCTTTCCTCGGTTTCTAGAAGACAGAGATAAACTCATGGGAGAAATACAGACTGAGTTTTGAAAGTTCTGTAAGAATTAACCAAGGAGGAAAACAAGATTAAAACATTTTGGTAAGGACACAGGGAAGTCAAAGGCACAGGAAATTATTTAAGCACATAAAAATACACATCTTTGGAAGCTAGCCACTGTATTATCAAGAGGAAGGCTAAGTAGGAGTACAGAATACAATCAAGTTTACTCATTTTAAATCTACAGGTATTCACCACATGCCCCAGATCTGGTGAGGATACAAAGCAAAGAGCATCAGTCTGTCACCTGCCCCACCTACAGGAAAAGCTCCTAAATGTGCTCTCCATTTCTCATTCTCCCAAACTGTTTTTCTTACAGTAGCCTTGATCAACTCTCCAAATGCAAATCAGAACCGATCTCACTGTTCTACCAATCTATTCTCACTGTTGTTTTGATTAGGATTATCATCTAGTGTATTGCAACACATAATTTAAAAGAGAAAACTAGTCAGTTGTGTTGGTGCATGCCTGTAAACCCTGTAGTCCGGGAGACTGAGGCAGGATGATCACAAATTCAGGTCCAGGTCAGGGAATGTAACAACTTAGTGCCCTGTCCTGGGGTTGTAGTTTAGTGTTTAAAACTTGTGTTGAATCTCAAAGTATTAAATTAAAGATAAACATATAACAGTAAACTTATTTCAAGACTATTATGCACCTTCAATAGCGAGGAGTAGTGGAAGCCAGACATCGTGTCATTTGCCTATAATTCAAGTATTCTGGGAGGCTGAGGTAGGAGGAACCTCAGTTCAAGCCCAGTCAGGCCAAAGCGTGATTTAATGAGACCCTGCCTAAAAATTAAGCAATGAAAAAATGGGGTAGGGAGGTAGCTCAGTGTAAAGAGCCTAGGTTCAATCCCCAGTACCAGGAAAAACAATAGGGATACCAAAAAGAGTTGTGTCAGCACCTGATACTTATACACTGTTTACCTTAAACTGCAGCATTTCATCCTTATGGTAGGTCACCTGCAGGCGGAGGGTGTTCACAGGGGTGGAGGGGAAGGCGTTTGTGTAACGAGAAGACTTTAAGGAGATGTCAGCGCTGGCTCCATGTGAGTCATACTGCACATTGCTGACAGAGTACAAATCGGTGACAAAATAGCAAAATGGAACCCCTTGGGTACTGGATTCCTGAAAGTAAAGTCAATATCCTAGTTAGTATGTATTCTCTGAAAGACTTGAGAAAGGCAATTTATGTGGAGATGAAGCCACCGTGTATTCACTTATATATAATTTGATAATGCCAGAAGTTTAAATTACTGATTTTCAAAGAAGATACTCACTAAAATTATCCCACCTTGCCCCACCTAATCTCACATACAGATACACTGCTTTTGAAAGCCCTTGCTTTCTGTGAGTTGTACGTAAGTGTACAGGTTCCAGGACTGTGCTCATGAAATTGTAGATAAAGAGTACAGGATTTCAGGGAGCACTGACACCATCAGCAAGCTTACCTCCCAGACACAGCCACGGGCAATGCAGGCTGCTTCAGAAGAGCCATGCTCATCAGGGTAACAGTCTATTTTTTCTATGTCCTTTATGTTTATGCTCCACTCCACTGTGTATGCCTCTCCCAAGACAAGATTGATTTCAGAGATAATGGCAACCTACAGGAATGGAGAAGTCACAGGAAATTCATCCTCAAGATAAAGGCTTTGCAAAATCAGAAATCTTCTTTTAGGGAAGAATCCAACAATCCAACAATCCAAGTAATATATAACTATAGTTTGTGTGAAGAGTTGTGTGTAATAATAGGGTACTATTACATGATAATAGTACAAATGTTACAGTTCTCTCAGAATCTTCTACTTTGTAACATGGAAAAATGTAGGTCAAATACAATGGATTATGATCACCACTTTTTTTCTCCTTCTCTAACTATTTTTCTTTCTCCTTTTTGTGGCAAAAAGACTCTCTCCTGTTTTCCAAACTTGAAACCACCTTCTTGTTCTCCACACCGAAAACCATTGTTCCCATGGTCTGATGCAGCAGAAAGCATATAAAATTCCTGTGGCCAAGTGTCTCATTCCCATTATTCTATGGAATCTTACACGAATTGTTTCAATTCTTTAGCTTCTGTTTTATCAGCTTCAAAAGTAATGAGTTTTAGAGGTCATAAAAAATTCTTTCATTTCTAAAAGCTCAGGCTCTTTATTTCTGAAAGCCTAGGTACTCAAACTTTTATATCCTTTCTGAACCCCACTCAGAAATTCAAACTTCGCATTTTTCAATACATTAGTCTTACGTTGTACTCCTCTGTAAGTAGCACTTACCACAGTTAACATTCTCATTTGTCTTAAGTAAGAAGATCCCACCTGAGGGATTATCATCCATCTTACAGTCTCTTTCCAATCTAAATCATCTTGCCCCTTCCTGTCCTACCAATCCCCATGCTACACCACCACCTCAATAACACCTAATGTCAGCATGATCCTGTGAAACTCCGAGAATTAAATCAAGTATGGCTCTCTCACTGGGCCCCCTCAAACCCTACAAAATGGGACTACAAGTTTCCTATAAGCCAAACCAATCTCTTTTCAAAAGTAAAACTAACAAAGCTTTTTATGAGAGATTCACAGAATAATGATGCAAAACTATACCAAGTCCTTAGCTTGGCTTATTTGACTATCTCAACATGTGATATTTTACACTGATATTTACCCATTGTTGAGAAAATAGTACTCATATTTGGGTTCCACTGCTTTTTGTCTTCCCCATATAACACATTTCTCTATGGTTCATTGTTTCAGTTTAGAATACCAAAGTTCCACTGGGGGATGTGGCTCAGTAACACATCACTTGCCCAGCATACAAAAGGGCCTGGGTTCAGTCCTCAGCACTGAAAAATACAATACCAAACTTCCCAAATAATAGCTAAAGTTTTCATTAATCTACCATAAGAATGATTAAGAAAAGGTAAATTCACATTCACTGAGAGTTGCTCACCAAGTGTTTATTTCTTGACCCAAAGGTCTGCTTCTGTAACTTTACTTCTTTCATCAGCTTTCATTTTTCAAACTTATGCCTTAGGACACAGGCATGGAAGAATGACTTAGGTAACCACTTCCACTAACACAGCAAGAAAAGACCTCAATCCTGATAACCTAGAGCCTCGGAACCAACACCAGCATCTCTCTACCTTCTAGATTCATCAACAAAGAACAAAATCCCGATTTGTTAACACTTGGACTTTCTTTGCACTCAAAGCTATGATCTCCTATTTGATGCATCATCTTCTAAGGCCATTGCTTTGTCCAAGAAACTTGGCTCAACTATAACAACAAGTTTCGATCAGCAAATAATACATAATCTAACATCTCCTCAATGTTACTTTGATGTTGCTGCCCACATTTCCAATAGTTGGCTGTGTATAAATTCTATCTCCCTATAACCCAAACTCAAACAATGAAAGCGTTCCCTTGGTCTTATGTTAATTGATATCTTTGGCTAGCAGAGATTGAGCTTGTTTCCATGTATGTATTTTTACATGACCTGTTCTTAACAATATACACAAACTGCCACATATATTTACTTACAGCATTATAATAGATGCATTCTCAGTATGTGCTCTTGGAACAAAACACCAAATATCATCAATCTGTCATCATAGTAGATGTCTAAATTGAATTATTTCCATAAATTTGAAAGCTCCTCACAAAATAAGCTCCAGTGAGGAATCTCTGTAGTACTTGTGATTAGGACTTCTTGAACTAAAAAGTCCTTATACTGCTAGAACTTCAGGTGAACTGATTCCAATCTGTTAAAGAGGGTCAGGTCTGAATACCACTAATGGAAACTTACTTTTTTCTTAACATCTAATGAAAGAAGCGGGCATTTGATAGGATAATACTAGACTTATCTTAATGTGCTTCTTGAGCACATACACTATGTGATGGAGCGAGACTCAGTACAGATGAAAAAAAAAAACCAGCCTGCACAATTTTAATTTGTGACAATCCCACATCCCATCTTTACATTTTAGCATCAGTCATAACTTTGCAGATCACTTTTCCTCTGATCCTGTCTACCACTTTCCTCACTGGTCTTCTTGTGAACATGACAACTATTTATCAGAAAGTTAAGTGGTTGAAGAAAGCAGAACATTTAGGTGCAGATGAGTGAGAAAGGAATGGCCATTCCTCAGCAGCTCCCCAACTCGCTCTAGGTCTGTCTGTCTGTCTCATCCTCATTTTCGAGCCAGACCCTTTAAATTCCCTATTCAGGACTTACAGGGCTCTCTGATCATTCAGCAACCCATAGCAGGAAAATATCCATGGCGCTATGAAGAATAATAAAACAAACACATTAACAAAATGCAGTTTTACCTTCAGATTAGGATCATAAGTGACATTAGGAGAAGCTTGAGTCAGGACACCATCATGTTTCACTGTGACATTGACAGGTTCCTCTGTCCCAAGTATTTTAATCTCCTGAAATGCTAAATTGTTGGGGTCCTTGTAGGACGATGGAGAAATCTTCACATCCAAGCGGTTCTGCAAAACAATTAAGCACAAAGAAACACAAAGGTTTGCCTGCATGACACACATTCTCATGTATAGTCATATGAATGCTACACCCAGGACCAGATACTTCCCCCCTGTTCTGAATGCTTCAGATTTTCTACTAATGCACACTCCACGAACATAATCTTATTTGAATTGAACTATGTGTAAGAAAAAAAGTCAGCACTATGCAGACAGACATTTAAAAATTTTATATTTATAAAGACTAGTTGCTTTGATTTGTCAATTTGAGTGGCTCCTTTGATTATGCACACAATATAACCACTAGATGTTAAATCATAAAAGAAAACATATTCAACTATAGTCCTTAATCCCAGTGAAGTTAAATACATAGTCACACACATCCACAAGCGCATACGTGCTAATGGTCAGATGAAAGCCCACAGCTAAAATACATAAAAAATGCAGTACTCACTTGAGTGGCAGAAAACTCACATAAAAGGTAAACATTATTGGCCACAGTATCTGAAAGCAGAAAAAAGGTGACTCAGAATCCCTGCCCACCACAGTGCAATCCTCACCTGCCTCTCCTTAAAGCTGACTCTGCCTCACTGACGCAGGAGTTCCTTCCTTTTAATGACTGAATGACCTTCTACTGTATATCTACCACACTTCTTTATTCATTCATCAGTAAGCAGAAACACCAACAGTTTCTGGATCTTGGCTGCAGTGAACACAGCAGTGTACATATCCCTCTGATAGACTCACTACATTTCTGCATATACACTAGAAATGAGATTGCTGGATCATATAGCTCTATTTTTAATATTTTAAGGAACATTTACACAGTTTTATGTAAAGACTGGATCACTTTATATTTCTACCCAGAAATTGTCAGGGTTTCTTCCATTCCTCCAAACCCTTGGCAACATAGCAATCTCTTCTCTTTCCCATTACACCATTCCTGACTAGCCTGAGGTGATGCATTACTGAAGTTTTTCACCTCTATTTCTCTGTGACTTAGTGGTGATCAGTACTTTTTCCATACCTCTTGGCCAGCTGTAAATCTGCTTTGGAAAAATGTCTATCAGACTCATTTTTAAGTCAGTTTATTTATTTTCTTGCAACTGAGTTTTAGGAGTTCCTCGCATGATTTTTATTAACACTTTTATCAGACTTGTGGTTGGCACACATGCTCTTTAACTCTGTGGGTTCTCTTTTTACTCTATTGGTTTCTTTTATTATGCATGAGCATTTTACTTTGATGCCATAAAATGTTTTTTGTTTTGTTTTGTTTTGTCTTGTTTTTTGCTTTTCTTGCCTATATTTTTGTGTTGTATTTGGAAAAATTTTGAGAAGACCAATGTCAAAATAATTTCCCCATGTTTGGGAATTTCATAGTTTCGGTCCTTACATTTAAGTTTTCAAATCATTTTCTAAATAGCCAAGATTTAGACACAACTAGTGTCCTTCAGCAGATGAATGGAAAGATACATTGCGGAACATACATACAGCAGGGTATTATTCAAGCATAAAATGAGGTAAACTGTACCATATGTCACAACATGGATGAAGATGGAGCATACTATATTAAGTGAAGTAAGCTAGGAAAAATTGAACACTGTATGGTTTCATTTGTACATGGATATTTATAAGTGCACTATGAAAAAATTTGGACAAATACGAGAAAAGGATGCAACAGTGGCTATAACAGACAAAAGAGTGGGAGAAAGCAGGAGATGTCTGTCAGTCTGTAAAACCTTTACTTATAATAACAAATTCTGAAAGTTAATGTACAGTATATGTGTTGGCAGATATGTTCACTGGACAGTGTAATCATTACACAAAATACATGTAAACAGTGTTTATCCTGAATATATTCAAATTGTGTTGATTATAGTTTTTAATGCTACACAAATATGAAGAATTTTATACCTAAATTTTGAGGATAAAAGAATTACGCACATAGTCTTTGAGACCAAGATCCAATTTTTCCTTCCTCTTTAACTGTAACCTTGAAAAAATTCCCTTTCAAGTTCTTATAATGTGTATACCTCATTGGAATCTAATTCCTAAGCTACAGACACAAGAATTGTTAATATAACAGACACAGAAAATGCACCTAAAGCAGACTTAGTTGTAGATTCCCTGGTAAAGTATATGCTTGCTGCCTGCCTGAGAAGACATTTTTTCATGTCAATATATGTTCACAAGGTTTGGGGAAGAAATCACTTACATCACAAAAGAATTACAGAATCAGTGTTAAAGATTTCTTCCACTTAGCCACTAACAATAAGAGAATTTAACATAGATTTCTGTTGAGGGGGGAAAATTTTACTGGTATACATGTATTTTCAGTCTATCTGTAGTTCATGCATTACTGCCCCATTATTGTTCAGGAGAAACCAGAATAAAACTCTTCACCCAGCTGACTTTTTCTGCTGGGCATAGTGAGATATCTCTCACAGACTAACGACCAGGAAGAACAAAAGCAGTAAGTCAGGAGGCAGGGTTGGGAACAGCATGATTCTTGATACCATACTCACCCTTTGATTCGCCATCATCCCAGAAGAGCTCCCCGCTTGCTTCTTTGTTCTCATCCAGGGCAATGAGGAGACCAAGAGGATTCTTCCGACTGTAGAAATGAGAAACACGCAAGAAACAAAGACTTAGACCTCTGAGAACTTTGCCCCATATTTCCATCAATTTCAAATGGGAAAAAATCACTAGCATCAGGTTGCTCCACTTTCCTTCAGGCACTAAGAGGAAGCTGGCAGGAGTTTCTTCTTCAGTAGTGTCACATAAGAGAGAAATGCCCCAAACATTGCAATAAACATCCATGTAGAAGCCAATAATTTCAGCACAAAATCACTGCACTCACTACATTAAAACTACAACTACAACTATTATTTACAAAACAGACAATGGGATGGGAAAGAAATGCCAGACAATAATGGTGTAACCACATCATATTAGCGATGCTCCCAACACTAGAAGTGCCAGCTGCCTCTGGGAGAGCCACTTTTCCTGCCTGAGCACCATGCTTACTCAGAAAGCAAAAACTTCAGTAAGTCCTGTCTATACAATGGAAACTTCTGTATTTGGGTACGTATTATTAATCTGATTTAAGGAAAAAACAACATTCTAACTACTTGCTTTACAGTTTAAAATGGGAAACATAGAAAGATGATGAAATTCATGTGACAGAGAGGGAGAAAGAAAGCAGTTTTGTGTGGGATCTGCTCATTTGGCCACTCCTCTGAACTCCCTCCCAGCTCCTGCTCCTCCTGTGCCTCTCCCTGGTTCAACTTTCCTACTACAGTCTTCACAGTTCAAACTTCTCTGTGCAACTCAGGTTATCAATGCAATGGCCTGCTCTCATTCATACTGCACGTCTGGAATAGTCATTGCTAAATAGTCCAGGAAATAGAAAGATGAATAAATTACAATTCCCGAATTCTTTGACATTCAATATTTTAAGAAAGATTAGGGGCATTTACCAAATAATCAAAGCAGAAGATGAAAAGTGACACAAACTTTAAGATACTACAGAAATTCTGAAAGAGACTTCCAGAAATACAGCAGACTGTACACTCTGGAGGACACACCCATTGATGTATTACTTGATCCTAGATAAATTACAGCACATTTCTCTTAAAAATAATTGTTGGGCTTTCAAGTAAATATAGGACATATCCCACAGTCCACAGGGATAACAGGAAAGCAAAACACTGGTCTCAAACCACAAGGGAGCACAGTAAGCAAAAGCTGGAATGTACCAGGGACAAATGCCTGAGAAGACTAAATCTGGGAAACTACACTTGAAAGTCTAGAATAGAGAACCTGAATCTCCAATTCCCATGTGAAGCCAGGCTCAGTGAGGAAGCTCATATGATACTAAATTGGCAGCAGTCCCACTGGCTTGCAACCAAAGAGAAGGCAAATCTCCTCTGGAGGAAGGAGATCCACCTTGGAGTCCTTATGCTCATGACATTTAAAAAGCAAAATATCACTAAACACACAAGCAACAAGTCACCAAGAAAGTCAGCCAAAATATCCAACACAGAACATGAAATTACCATGACTGAAACAAAACAGGGACAGAGGGACTTAACATAATGTACAGGGTCTGAGAGGAACAGTAGCACTGAAACACACTCTTGAGATGCAGCTGTGGCAATCAACAGTTTCTTGAGGAGGGAAAAGTGACACTGTAAAGCTTTCACCCCTCCTCCAAAAGCAGTGAATTTGGAATTCTTCCAAAGCAAGACCACGGGGACACAGAGATTCTCGACATGAAGACACAGTTGCTTCACTGTCCGACTACAGTGCATGTACCTAGGTTGAGATTTAAGACGCTAATGATACCTGCTACACAGAAGAATCATGAGAAATCACTGGAGTGGCACTGCCCTCTCCCCTGTTTTGTATGTGATGACAGAGATACAGGGCTGCATCCTTGGTTCAGGGAAATGGAAACACCACCATTTGCATCCAAAACTATTTCAAGAGGCTTCTCTTGTACTCCAGTATAAGCATAAACCTTTTTGTTCTGAATCTACATGACTCCAGTATTTCTTCTAGAAGAGATCACAAGGAACCACAGAGAAATGTAACAGTGAAACTCCACTAAAGAAGCAAAGGTATTTTAAAATGACCTGAACCTTTGAAGAGGCAGCACGCCCACTGCTGGAAGAATTTGAGAAGATTTAATGCAGAGGAAATCTGAGTTTCACTTGCATCATTAAGTATGCTCAGGGGCTGAGCTGTATGTCAGTGGTGAAGGCTATTCCAGAATGCTGAGGGCCCTGGGCATGTTTGAAAGGGAAATGAGTGCAGAGACCTAAAAGCAGCACAATCAAACCAGTGGGTTGGTTTGGGGAACAGCATGTTTTGGTATGGCTGCTCAGTATGACCACTGAGGCATTACAGGAGACACAGTTATTAAGTTCAACTGGGAAATTGATTATAGTTGGCTTTGAACGTCCTAGAGAAATAGGCATCTACTCTTCAGGCAAGAGAGCAACAGATTAAGATTTTCATTTTAGAAGGGCAGTTTTGTTTTGAGGGCATAGGACAGACTGAACTGAACAAATAGAGTCGAAGAAACCACTGTTTTTGAATTTAGGCATATTTTTATTAAAGGTCTATAATTCAACATCTAAGGTAGTAAGGGAGGATCAAAGGAAGAGATAGATTTCTAACCTTTCAAGAACTCTCAGTGTATTAAAAACAATGGAGTTCCACCCTCATTTGCAAAGATTTAAATCTGCACCTCTTAAGTACAAATGAAGCCTCAAACTTTGGTACCCAAGAGGTACAAAAGAAACATCAGCAACATGTGGGGGGAATTGAGGTTTGCAGAAGGAATGTTTGAACTCAATTTTGAATCACAAAAAAGAAATGTCAGTGTGAGAAAAGGAATGGGATATGAGGTACCAGGGGGATGGAGGTGGATCCTGACTGCATAGAATGAGAATGAGGAAAGCAAGAGGGGAGAAGCATGGATGTGTGTCTGTCAAAAGAAGGCAGAAAGACCAACTGCCACTGTGTGCCCAGAAGTGAGTTTTTCTCACGATATGAACACTTTAGTGCTAAAATCGCAAGAGGCTACATAAACCAGAAAGAATGATTATTCTGAGTGTCTGTGAGTTTGTGAAATTCCAAGAACTTAAGGATAGGGATTAGGGTCTCTCATAACCTATTTGGGTGCAGGGGTAGATCAAAACATTCATGAGAAGAGACCAAGAGACACACGAGACAGAATTTGACCACAACTCCCAACATGAACCCACACAGCCTGCCCAGCAGCCTTCATGGCGCTCCCACTGCCTTCACCATCTTCTCCTCGACAGATGGAGATAGAAAAAATAAGTTATGGATATGGTGAAAGCAAAAGCAAATTAAAAAAAATCAACCACAGTTTCAGTAAAATTGTTTTGGACATGAGAATGATAAGTAAGGCATTGGTAGCATTCAATACAAACCAGTGTGCTTCACATTACGCAAAGTAGAACCCTGGTTCATCATTCACCTTAAGTGAGTGTTCAGCGCAGGCTCCTGCAAGGGCAAGATGTAGCCCCCACGCACATGAAGATTAATGTGGTCCAGAGGGGCTTCCAAGTCCTTCCACTGCCCCCTTGCATTAATGTCCACACCCTGTGGGCAGAAGGAAAGGAGAGTGTGAAGGACAGGACACACACCTCTCTCATCAGTGTATTTGGCAGATGTCTTATCTAACTCGCAGAACTTGCTGCCTGTTCTTCACCATTCATCATATACCTGTGAGGACTTTCTGCACACACTCTGCTGCTGTCTGACATGTGACTTTGCTACTGCAATGATTTGTCTTTCAAGGCTTTCTGTAGCACATACTACATAATGTGCTAGCATAAATCACTGCCTACCTTCACTGCATAGCCTGTTTCTATGTCACAGACCACTGCTACATGTTGAACAAATTCTTCACTCATTTCTTCTTGACATCTCATGGGATCTCCACAATGGCATTCGTTTTGCACCAAGGTCTATTTACTTTCCCTGCCACTGACTGTCCCAGTGCTATTCCCCACCCCACCATGACTCATCTGAGCAAAGTGATTGTTAATTTACAATTCCTTATCTTTAAATGAATATATGTACCTCCATGTATGACACCAGTATTTTGTGTTATATGTGAGAAGTCCTCTCTAACCTGAACCATAAACTTCATCTTAAGGGACTATTACTCCACACTTTTTCAAATATAGCAGTGTATTAATGTCAGTACTATTGAAATTTTGGACTGGAAAATTCTTTGATGTGAGAACTTTGTGATTTTTGATGTTTAGTAGCATTGACATCCGTGTTTCTATACCAGATGCCAGCAATAATCCATGTTTCCCCACCCAGTGTGCCTATCAAAGTTAGCACCACGCATTGCCTTATGTTCTCAGGATCAAGCTAAATTCACTTAAACGTAGTAGTTTCCTCTCTCTACAGAAAGCCCTGGATGGAAAGCACATGGCAGTCATAACCATTATCAGCCTAAGGAGAGACTTAGCTAGCAACAAAGAATTAGTGACTAACAACCAGGGTTCCACAAGATAGAGAAGTGAAAAAACATTTCCAAAGTTTTTGTGCAGTATTCATCCAATCTCACTGCAATTGTTTGGATCACTGGGACTACAGATTCTCTGTTCATGCCTTGCTGCTGAATTTCAAGTCCTTTACCTTTTAGGACTCAGAAAGTCAGAAGAGGAGAACAGGTTAGAGGGTGAGTACATCCTTTTTCTTTCTTCCCCAAGAATCACACTCTGACACATCTGTGTGCCACCAGAGACGTTTCATGAAGCTGTATCCAGGTGGCCTGTGGAGTTCACACTACACCAGAACCTACACAACACAGCTTCTGTGGGATCCTTATGGGTAAATGCACATGCACTGCTTAGAATTGCAAGTGCTGGGACCCACACATCTGAGTGCTTTCCCTGCACTGCTTCATGAATGCCTGATCTTAGGTCATTATATGGGACAACACTTCTTTGAACATCTAAGTTAGAGAAAAAGTATTTAATGAAAGGAGAGGAAACTATCTGTGTACTTGGGAACTTACAACAGAAGAAGAAATAAACAAAAACTATAGCTTGTACTACAACTTAAAGAGTTTACTAGTGTCTGTCATTATACAACATTGTGAAAAGAGATGTTACACGAAAAGGTAGAGTCTAGCATGTAGAGAATGCTCAGGACAATACAGGTCCTCTGTGAGAAACTTCATGTTTATTTTACAACATTTATATGACATTAATAGTAACAACAAAATTGAAGTTACAATGTTTAAAGTGATTTATGTGAGACTACACAACAGGAGCATGTACAGCCAGTGTTTGCATGAGGAGGATCCATCTAACTCACTTGTTTATACATTTCCTTCACTTATATAAAGATGAAAACAGCTTACCGTGTAGTAATCATACCAGCGGGCTCCAGGGAAATAAGCATTGACACTTCTGGCACCCTGAAATTAAACACAAAGAAAGTCGGAGCAGTGGACAATGTGTTGTAGAACAGAGGAATCAGTCAGAACAAAAGGAATTAAAACAGTTTGGCTGGGAACCACCTACGTCCTTTCCCTGCTTTCACTCGCGGGAAATTTTTTTACGCAGATTAGGAGCTCCCATAAAGTTCTTTAGGATACAGTACTTCAGAGGAAAACATCAACATTGGCTTACACACTTAACTCAAAAATTCACTAGAGAGATAAACACCTGAGGTTGGGTCTGGGGCAGAAAACATGAAGGTGCAATAAAGAGGGTGTCATTAGATGATATCATAAGTATATGTAAGATGATTCACAGAGAAGTAACGAAATGGCTGTTGCAGCCAGTTCTGAAGGAAGGAAGGGCTCAACAAAAGCAATAGAACAGCACACATGGCTGCAGGTAGCTCTCTGGGAAAGTGTGGGTCTAGTGGCAACAGAATGCTCTAATGAACTCTATATACACACCTGCCCTACCTGATTCTTTACTCAACATTTTACTTAATGGAGAAATGACATCTTCTCAAATGGATTGTGAGGATATTTGGGGTGGGGCTTGCTCTTTCTGTCTTTCTTTCCTTCTTTCTTTCTTTCTTTCTTTCTTTTTTTTTCTTTGTTTCACTAATCATCCTACCCAGGATTGTCAAGCTGACTTTAAAGAATTGGAGTTTGATATCAGAATACTTAAGCCATAGTCTTCAACTCAGGAGAGGAAAAGACAAATGTCGAACAAGAAACCATCACTAAGGATACTTCATGCACCAACTTGCTTTTCCTTCTCCTATTCTCCCAGCCTCACAGCCCCAGATCCTCTACCCACCAGCATGGCCCTCCACACTCACAGGCTCCAAGACAGGGCTGACCAGCAAGGCAGGGCCCAACAGGAACTGACTGTCTACATCCCAGGTCACTCGGTCCGACACAAACCTGAAAGGAAAACAAACTGGTTACAATCAGAGTCCAAGGACTGAGGAAATACCTCAGGTTCAACTCTGAATGAGAAATTTGGCTGCATCTACTATCATCATCACTTCCTAGTGTCACCAAGAACATGGAGCCCCACTCTCCACAGGTCAGGTTCCTCTGAAGGCAGAAATATATTTCCTCACAAAGGCACATGCTAAACATCAGGTTGGCCCTCATCACTTACATCTTCCCCTAAGTATCTTCTTTGGTAAACTGAACTCATTTAGGCCCAGGTCCATGTAACAACACTGGTACAAAATGGAGCACAATCTTTGCACTGGCAAATTGCATGAAATTATTCTGTGTTGTGTTAGATCCTTTCAGAAATTTTTTCACTTGATAACTGTCTTTCCTTAGTGACTATTAAAAGTATACAGTATCGCCTCTGCCTAATGACCTTATGCCAAAAGAGAAATCATATCTTCAGTTTGGAGAAATTCTCTGCATCCACTACCACTCTACAAAAAGAAATGCATTATCCATTAGTGCACAGTGTCCCTGTTGGACACTCACTCGTGGAGGAGAGGCCTCACGACGGTGACGCCCTCCGTGTGGGCCTTGTGCATCAAGGTGTAGAAGTAGGGCAACAGGGTGTATCTGGTCTCCAACACACTTTTGGAAATAGTCTCAAAGGCAGCATCCCAGGACACAGGGTCTTGTCTCTACAGGGGGAAAAGAAGCATTCAGCATTTGAGCTAGAGGAAATGGGGAAGTTCAGAGGGTCAGTGAACACTTTTCCACATGGCTACCACACAGCTAAACTAAAGATAACTAGAGGTGAGACTCCAATAACATTAATTCACTGAAAAGGGTTAACGAAGCACTGCCAGAAAGAAAATAAAATTTGTCCTTCAAACATTTTCCTTGGAATAATTTAGAAAAATCTTTCTGAGCAAAAAAAAATTCCCTAAATAATACTGAGGAATATGGTTCATTGAGAGGAGGGTTTAACAATTTTGAAGATTTCCCCAAGGAAACAGTTGGCATGAACTTAGTTCAAAAATGGTTGTGCATCTGAAGTGAAAAAAAAAATGGGCAGCAGCAGCTGAGGTCCTACCCTGGTGCCAATGGTGTTGTGGTTCCTGGAGAAGGGGTAAAAGGCCCCCAGCTGCATCCAGCGAGCACACATCTCATATTCAGCATCTTGAAAGAACCCACAGATATCTGCCCCGGTCTGAAACAAGAGGGAATAAAACCAAACCATTGGTGACTGCCGAAAGACACCACCATCTTGCAAGCAACCAGGAGGGATCTGAAGGCCACTTACGTAGGATATGCCAAAGAGGCTGAACTCCATCATGCCTGCAATAGAAACCACATTTGTGTCAGGGAGGCACTGAGACCTGCCTGCTCCTCCTCCTTCACCAAGGATGTCACCCCCTCTTCCCACCACCATGGCCCTGGGAACAGTCCCATGTACCAATGATTGATTTCTTCAGCTGGTCCCACGCGGCCGTGTTGTCCCCCAGCCAGTGTCCTGCCCAGCGACCAGAAGAGGGGAATGTGGAGCGGGTGATGACAATTCCTCGCTGTCCTGTCACCTCCTGCACAGCTCTGGTTGGAGAACAATGAGGAGATGAAATGAAACCAAAGTAGGGGAAGAAAGGTTATAGGGCTCCACTTTTTAGAGTTTTTGTGCCTAGGGTATGGTGATGGAGTATTTGCTACATGACTGGTCAGAATATCTAATCTGGAACTCAGGTAGGGCTGTGCAGACTGATGGAGGTTATTAATAGCACTGTCATCTTTTCAATGTTTAGAAGGAGTTCACTATATGGTAAAACCACTGGGTTATCCCGAAATGGTAAGGAAACAGTAAAACTGCTACTTATTTATTCAAGACTTGGTTTTCTATCCTTGAGGGGCAAAGGAGTAAGATCCTTTTTAAGATTTTATTATTGACCTGCCTATTAACCTCATGAATTAGAGAATGCTAATTCAACAGAAGATTTACAGACTATTCAGAAAGAATGGGGGAGCCGGGCGTGGTGGCGCACGCCTTTAATCCCAGCACTCGGGAGGCTGAGGTAGGCGGAGCGTTGTGAGTTCGAGGCCGGCTTGGGCTACGACGCGAGTGCAAGGCCGGCCTGAGCTACACAGTGCGACCCTGCCTCAAAAAACCAGGGCCGGGAGTTTGGCTCAGCGGCTTACGGACCTGTCAGGCAGGCGCGAGGTTGTGAGCTCGATCCCCGGTGCCACAAAAAAAAAAAAAAAAAAAAAAAAGAAAGAATGGGGGAAAATAAAAAGAGAGGTGTCTCCATTTTGAGATAATAAAAAGGTGCTTACCATCCATATTTCTTTTGGGTCTTCCAACTAATGCTGTCACAGGACTGGTGTCCCTCTGTGTGTGTCCCGATCAGGACTGCTAGCTTCTCTATGATGGGACCATTTCATTATTTAAATTGGTTCTATCAGTTATAATCATATGGCCTGGCTCTATCCTTGAGGGCTTTTTGTTTAAGATTTACTATGGCTTATAATTAAACTCTTCCTGAATCTTAGAATGATACATGAAAGGAAAAGTAGAGAATCTTCACCCATCCCTAGCTGATCCTACAGATTGTATCAACTAGAGAAGGAAGAGAACAACTTACTCATAAGTAGGCCTTGTCTGGGACCATCCATACAGGCTGTGCACATCATAGTGACGCACTCTGGAGCCATCTGGAAGGATCTGCTCACCCTCCATGCACAAGGTCTTGCTACTTAGGCCCCTGTCTCTGGCCTCCAAATCTGAGGGGAAGGATTTAGGAATGTGAAAACCAGCCCCTGTCTCTTTAAGGGACTAAACTCTGGATCTGAAGACTAACTGAAATTCAGCACAGTCCCCTTTCCCAGGGACAAACTAACAATGGTTAGTTCTGTGCTACAATAGCTTCCTCCAGAGTTTTCAACATCGAGTCCACTATGGAAAGAAGAGGTTTCTGTGAAAACTCAGGGTTCTGAAACACAAATCATTGGGGATGATATGCTCTATTAATCTGTAAGTTATTTTAGATAATTCTAGAAGGAAAGTAAGGTTACTGTGTTCCTGTAGTATAGAAAGTTGAAATTTGCAACTTTGCATAATCTATGGAAAGTCACAAATTTATAGAAAGTATAATTCCTAGGGATTAAGATATTAGTACAACTTCAAAGTCCATGCAGCCCATGACCTGCAATAGAAGAGGATGCCACTACTTTATATCAATTAGTGACAAGAGAAATCATTGTGAAAACAAAGGGAAAGAAAGTGCTCAAAAGCAAGGAACAACTGGGATAGGATAAAGGAGAAAAAGAAGATAGCAAAAGATTATATATATATATATATATATATATGTATACGTATATATACATGTACGTACATATATACAAGATAGATAACTATACTACTAATCTCTGTAAGTTCATCAAAAATAAGTTTGTGCTCTCATTGTTTGAGATTTGATCATTTTTTTCATGCCTAAATCTTGTAAACTGAACAACTACTTCTAAGATAACGATATGCAATATATTAACTAGTGTTAATTTCCTACTATTTTTTTAAATTCTGTATCATTTCCATCTTTGTTTTGTTTTGTTTTTAAAATAAAAATTAAAAAAAAGAAATCTTCAAAGGTATATTAACACTAAAAACAAATGTATCATCATGAATCAATCTGTCTCATAGATGAGTGGCAACAAGAGGTCCTTCTTGAAAGTAGAAAGCATTGATCTCCTTAAAGAGTACCATTCACCAGACAAACCGAACTCCACAGACAGCTATGAAATCTATGTGTGGAAATTCTTTGGAGACATTGCTGTGTGTTATGGATTAAAAACTGGTGGTCAGCTTAACACCAGCTGAATTAAACCCGCATGGTGCTGAATGTAAATGGCACACCTGAGAAAAGTCACCAGCATAAAAGAAGACATGGAGAGGAAGAGTGGGGCATTGCTGTTTGGAGCCAATGGTTCTCCTGGAGGAGCTTGTCATGGCTAGCTTCCCCTATATGAATTTGGCCATTATCATCAGAGGAGCTTGGGACCTTGTCACTGAGAGTGGCTGTGGTTCACTTTGGGGGAGCTCTGGTCTTTACATTGAGCATCACTTCCTGGCTCCAGAGGGGAAGATGTTTGCTATTTAATCTCCAGGAGAAGCTTGTCACACTGGCTTCCTGACATGTACTTGACTGTTCTCATTGTTGGAGGAGCTCAGGACCTCACTGTCACTGGGGATGACTGTGGTACTTTTCAGGGGGGCCCTGGCCCCTATCTGAGTATCACTTCTAGGCTCCTGTGTAGAACACTCAACATACTGACACTGATCCTTCACCCCACTGGCATAGATTTTCTAGCTTCCACTGCTGACCTTTGGGCCTTCCCAGTGCACATCCATAAAACAGACTTGTATGAGTCCTTGCCATGGGCTCTAGACCTCCAGTTGGATTTGTGGGAGGCATTGTCATGGCTCTAGTTCTTCAGCTGGACTCATGCAGGACATTGCTGTGGGATCCAGGCCCTCGGCTGAATTTTCTAGGTCTTTAGTGTTATGGACAGATTTCCTGCACTATCTTGTATTTACCTCTAGGTGACCATCATAAAATAGTATTATAAATTCTGTGTCCTGCATGTAATTGTTCTCCTTGTAACCCCTGACTACAACACTGTGGTTCAATGTTTTCTAGCCAAGTTTGACTTAAAATCTGAGAAGAAAATAATTAAGAAAAACAACCTTGTTGCATTTAGTCCTTTTTCCCCTCTTTCTATAAGGGACTGAACTGTAAATCTTAACAATAAATTGATTTCTCATGGATCCTTCCTCTGCTTCCCCATGAAAGAATGGTACTTGGCTCTGAGCTGCAGTGTGCCTGCATCAAGTTGTTCAACTCCCCTGGTCTAGTAACTTTCACAAAACCAGGAAAATAAAGTGCTTAAAGTAATTTTTGTCTCTGTGACCCAGAAACCACCAGATCAACTATGGTATGTCTGGAGTGGTCAGGGTAAAACCTTAGATGCTGGGCTTTTCTAGAGGTCATCCTACTTCTATCCAGGGATGCACAGCTGGGTGAGGCACAGGGTGCTTACATGGCATGTAGGGAGGACGGTTCAGAGTAGCATCCCTGCAGCCTGAAGGGACAGCTCCATTCACAAAACTCGATGGCTCATTCATATCCTACAAAATAAGCAGGTATAGTTCATTTTAAAAGACATTCCACTCAGAGACCAGGAAGTAGTGAATAAATTCTTTAAAGTCCAGGAATCTCTATAGATGCTTATGCAGGGAGGTTCAACTAATGCAGGTGAGAACAACTTAGAAGCTTAATTAATCCCTACAGGGTGACTAGTCAGAGGGTTACAAAATTTCTCCCTTAGGGCAAGCAAAGTTGCAAGGATTTCCTAGTAGTGGCTCAGGAAGATTTATAGCAGAAACTTTGGGCAAGGTACAAGGTTTGAGAGGTATCAGGGCTTTTCCACTCCTGAATGATCAAGTGTTTCTGATATATCCAAAGCATGTCTTCAGGATTATTCTCATCTAGAAGTCAACGGTCAGCAAGCTAAGACAGCCAAAGATACGCACACCCCTATTAATGTGTGCAGGAACACATATGCACACACTTACGATCCACATGCCATCAAACTTCAAGCTCTTCTCTGGATTCTGTGTGTTGTTGTACAGCTCTTTAATTTCCCTCTTCCACCACAGGACAGTTGAATTACGGAAAAAGTCTGGGAAGGCCACATAAGCTCGGTATTGCTATAAAAACAAAATATGACTAATTTGTGCTAAATGAATGTATTAGCACAAATGAGCAAACAAACATTTACTTAGAACCTAACCCACGCAGACTTTGCTATCTGGTTGTAGACAGAGATAGGCTGAGCAGAGTGCATAGTTTTCTTGAGTGCAGTGAAGAGGAATAAGCACAAATCAGATACCCTAAAGTTTGTAAAATTTCCATAGACTGTTTTCCTTTACAGGTCAATATGAGCATCAGCAACAACCTCAACTCATAATCTGATACTCTGGATGCTCAACCTTCAATTTCTGTCCTAGTTTTTCCTAAGCTGTTCTCAAAGAAAAGGCAAGAGGCAGAAAGATGATAAAGAGAAAGAAAAGACATGAGATACACTATAACAGGTTCCAACAAAACATCTACTACAAATGAGAGGAAGGGACACAATTTCCTTGCAAGATATTAGACTAGTATGCAGCTTTATTTTCTATCGTTTCCAAATTACATACAACGTGCAGCTGTGCTTTCGTTCCTTTCACTCCTTTATCTAGTATCACATTTGACACAGTAAAGGATCAACAAGAAGAACAAAAAAAAGCACTCTTAATAAAGATACACATATGAAAAAATAATGTGCATCTATGGGTAATGTAAAGAGGGAGGACCTAAGGAGAAAATTTCAATGTCCACTCTCCCTGTACCCTCAAATAATAAAAGTAATGTCTATTTTAACTGTAAATATGGATTTAAAGTGTCACTCTTGCAAAAGGGAACGGGATCAAGAAATGGAGGAAGAAGAGAGGGAGCAGACAGAGATTAAAAAAGAGGAAAGATGTGCTGTATATAAACTCCCCATGATTAATGTAATCATTATGAACTTCAAATATGCACTAATAAAAATAAAAATTTAAAACAGGTATCACTCTGTAAATGGACTATAAGCTTTTAGAGGAAAAGATTCTTGTCTTACATTCTTCTGATCTATTTTTATTTTTTGCATGCTTAGCCAGATAAAATAATTAATAAAAAATAATAAATATTCTGTTTAATAGTGCTTTTACATATCTTTGGAGCAGCAAAATTCTATAAATGTCTGTATACTCCATTTGCCCTGTCATGGGACATCATGGTAGTTGGTAGACCTCTAAAAACAGTCTCCTCTGTGTTAATTGCTCCATTTTCTAAGAGTAAAATAGCTCAATAATACTGGGGATGATGGTAGGAAGAGCAGCAGAAAGACTTTATCTAAGAGAAACCCAGTTACTATCTACAATACGCAAAATCAAGGAGAAACCACATGTCTAGAGAAAAAACAAAGAAAAGACAAATGGATCTGTATGCATAGATTTATCTTAAAAAGAGCTAGGTGTCACATTACTGGAAATTTTTGGAAGCATCTTGTTAAGAAATGAAACCATAAAACTAGGAGAAAACAACTTTTCACTACAGAAATCTCCATCTCAGGTAAGGTCAGAAACAATGGGACGGGTATGGAATGGGGGAGTAGGATAAAGAGTCACTATCAAGTGTGTCTGAGTCACAATTGTATCAGTAAGAAGATACAAAGGGAAACTAAGCCAACCATGTTTTACTAACCTCACTAACTCCCACTCGGATAATTCATATCCATGTAATTAAAAATGCCCTCCCATTCTCCAGTGTGTGAGTTCAGCTCTATTCTGCCAATATGCCACTCCTACTCTCATTGCTTATGCTACCAATTATCTTGGTATTGAACCAGGGCTGTGCATACCCGAATGACTGGATCAAGGATTACTTATCCTAATCTGCTGCAGGTATCAAAATGCAATTCCTGGTTCCCAACCCAGGATTACTGAAATAAAACTCCAAACTTTGAACTCAGAAATTTGCTTTCTGGACTGGGATAGAGCTCAGCAGCACAGTGCCTGCCTCGCAAGACAGAAAGACAGAAAGAGAAAAGAAAAGAAAAGAAAAGAAAAGAAAAGAAAAGAAGAAACTGCTTTCTGTGGGTTCTTGGCTCTTTGTTTGTTTTATAAAACTCTCCAGAATCCCAGACATGGGCATCAGTAAACTTATCTTCACAAGCCTCATTAAAACAGGTCTTATTAATATAAATAGTTGTAATTATTCCACCTACCAAAAATCTTTTACTGTCATATTAAAAAATTCTGTGACCCCTAATAAAGTCTTTCTTTCAAAAACAAAATTTTCATTTGGAGAAACAGAATTCTTTGTAATGAATACTCTGTAGTCAGAGCTATGAGCATCCCTGGATGCCACCCACCAAATGTCACGTAGTGTTTCCCAATCACTGTGAAAATCAACACTGCACCACAGGCTTCAAAATGCCCTCGTAACTACGGTCAGTATTCACTCCAGTAGCTGATGTGCTATAGGGCTAATACACCAATAGCCAATCATATGATGAGTCAAGCATCCCCTCTATCAATGTAAAAATACAAGAGTAAGGAAGCCTGTGCCCTTCGATGACTCTGCTTCGCATGTTCTTGTGTCCATGGGGCCTATCTGAAGCACCAAAATTAAAGTGATCCTTTATAAGAACTGATGAAAGTACCGATGGATTGATCATTTCCTTCAAATTCTTATCAGAAGATAGCTGACAGATAGATAGATAGATAGATAGATAGATAGATAGATACTTGTAAAAGATCAATAAAAGAAAACAATATTAAATTGAGTCTGAAACACTTTTGCAAATTTTGGAAACCTGCCCCAATCAGCTTCAGTTTTTTTCTACTGCCTCTATTGACAAAAGATAAAGATATACATAGTCCAAAAGACAGGTAGCTGGCTCAGCAGTATGGGTATCATATTTTAGATCTAGAGTACTATTACTGCCAAGTAAGATCCAAGCAGTCAGAGACTAACACCAGGAAATAATACATCCCTGACCTACTGATACCTTTTCTCACTACTCTGTGAGAGCTATCTTACCTGATTCCTTAGTCCCAGACTACGCAAGTTCTGTTTAAAATTGTTCTTCCATCCAACACCCATAACTTGCCCTGAGAACGATCTTACAATAGGGAGTCTTTTATATAAACCTCCATCCGTTACATAGAATCCTACATTATTTTAAGAGCTCCTGAAAGGGGTCTTGGCGGTGGACTTTGAGTAATACTAGAATATGCCACTGCTATGCTTCATTCTCACAGCACCATTATATATTTATTAATCCATGAAAAGATAGAGTTTCCTAGTAGTACAATTTATACCACCTTGCTGAATACCTGGGCCAGACATTTGTGCTCTTAAGCCTTGCAGGAGTACTTGGGGAAAAAACCACTTTATTGACTTAAAAGCATTTCTATGGTAGTTCTATGGGGGACAAAAACTGCTCTGGAAAGAACAGCCATACAGGGTAAGATAAGATACTTACTTTTGAGAAGTCAGAGAACCCTGCTCAAAGATGTTATCAGAAAAGTGGATAACAAAGCTGCATCACTTCACAGTGTACATATCTTGGGGAAGAATAGGGTTGAAGCTTCCTGAATAATAAGTAACCATGAATTCACTCAGGTAACAAATGAGTGATGATGCTGGAAAACATTTACATCCAGCTGTGTGGGCTACCAGAATCTATTACAAACAAGAAACTGTTCCTAGGGGAGGAGAATTTTCATCAGACTTGAAATTAAGGAGTAAAAGAAAAGGGGAGAGATTCGAGTTTCAAGGAAATCAGGAGTTGGGATTTATACATGTCACCATACAGAAGAATAAAAGAACAAAAGATGTACAAAGATAAAGACTCAATAACTAGCCGGGTGGGGTGGCACATGCCTTTAATCCCAGCACTTTGGAGGCTAAGGTAGGAGGAGCATTGTGAGTTCCAGGCCCACTTGGGCTACTATGGGAGCCTGCCTCAAAAAACTAGGGCTGGGAGTTTGCCTCAATGGCTTAAGCACCTGCCTGGCAGGAATGAGGTTGTGAGTTTGATCCCTGGTGCCACAAAAAAATTGGAAACTGTACTTAAAAGAGTTTACCAAACAACAACAAAGACACTGATTGAGGGGGAAGTAGGACTACTAATAGGCAGTGTCTAGTGAATATTTTGGGTGCCTTTGGAATCTGACAACTTTCAGGGGGAAATTACCATTTTGTCACCTAAAGCCATGGATAAATATTTAAACTCTCTCAGTGTCCCAAGCATAACAACAACTTCATTGGCACTGGAAAGACAACAATACTGTGTGTAAGGTAATCTGCACACAGACAGATGTACTGGACATAATTTCTAAGTGTTTCTCACTTGCTGTGCCCATATCTAAAGCAGGGAAATTCCAGAAACCTGGGTAAGCCTCCTCTGTACTGGAAAAACTGTCCCAAGATTCACCATGGGTCTCTTACCTCTATTTGAATATCCCAGTCTAGAGAGGAATCAACAACAACATCAGGGAAATCAGGCCAAACCTGTGGAGAAGCAAACATTCAATAGCAATGCACCATGCAATTTCACATGCATAGTATTTTCCAAGCAAATAGAAACTATTTTCCAAGGATTACTAATACTTCAATTATCATGTATGTCTGATCTATAGCTACTGGGGACCTTGCCAAGATCCTCAACTACCTGTATGAGGGGTATGGCAAAAGCATGAAATAAGAAACAGAGACAAATTTAGTAATACATGGTGGGGAGCTGGGAGGTCAATGCCACAGGAAGGACAGAGACCAAGACACTCCAAACCAGCCACATGGGTGTATACAATGTAGGAGAGCTAGCAGAGAATTCAAGGTCCTTGGAAGATTCAGGGATCCATTACTCAGGAGGCAATGAATAATCCTAGAATGACTCAAGAGGGCAGAGATGATTTTACGCTAAGAAGGATCTTGCCCTGGAGTGTTCCTTTTGATCTTAGTAGTTTTAGTTTAGCTTTAGTGGGTGGAACAGGATGGCACGTTGCAAAAGAATTAATGAGAAGCATCAAAAATGTAATATCATAATCCCAAGCATCCATTTAACCTGTAGGGCTGAATGCAAAATTGGACATTGTGAATTTGTAGTTCCCAACACAGAGTTGGGTAGATTTTACAAAATTCTTAATTGTATCAACTAAAGTTGATTGAAAAATGAAAATAATGAATCTAAGATCCCACACGTAAAGGACCAAAAACCAATAACTATAAACATTCTACCACATCTAAGAGGTAAAACCAGACTGGGGATTGGTGGATCAGCCCTTAGACGATACCTTTCCCCAGATAATGCCTCCATCATTTGGATACTTGATGAAGACGTCATCTTCCACACCCCGAGTGAAGGCAGGGTAGGGCTGCGTCTCATTGCCAGAAATGGCTGGGTCCTGAAACCAAAGCACAAGTCAGGTGGGGAAACCACAGCCAGCAAATGACACGGGGGCAGGAGAAAGGGGAATCTTTGAGACAGGTGATCCTAGCTTCCATCTGAACTTTAATGTATCCATGAATCCTAGGAAATACAATTCTTGCTGTGTTTCAGTTTCTCTTCCTGCAACATGAAAGCAAATTCAGCATAATACATTCTGCACCAAAGCCCGGCCACTGCCCAAACTAATCACATTCACATGATTGTGCACTAACCAGAATGAGGATGACCCGCATCCCATCGGCCTTCAGGCGATCGATCAGAGCTGGAAACCCAGCAAACTTGGGGTTGAGGGTGAAGTCCAGCTGCCGCTCCATGTAGTCAATGTCTGAGTACTGCACATCCTGTGGGAGGACACAGGGAAACAGAGAGGCAGAGGAGGTGCAAATCAGTTTCAGAAGGGAGCAACTGTCCAAAGCTGGTGGTGAAGTTCAAAGATTTCTTTCAGCTCTTTCAAATCCCAACTCTGTAATTTGTTTGCTATATGCACCAGGAAGTTTATCTAATGTTTTCAAATGTTAAATCATAAAATGGCAACAATGTAAATCACTAACACATAGAATGATGATGTTTACCTGGCAAGGGATGTTATGAGGATAAATAAAACTCTGAATGGGGAAGTGGCTTTGTAAACTCTGATTTGAAGAATGTGTTTTGGTTGCCCTAGGAGGCCACCTCTAGGATCACAGTGACTCATGTTCAGAAAATATAATGTGAATTATCAACTCATAACACAGAATGATGGTAAACTACTACAAAACAAAACAGAAGCTTGCAATTACTTTGGAATATCCAGTGGAGGGGGTAAGTAGGTATAATTCTCTCATTAATCCTTATTGGATGGCAAATTTTCCATTAAAGAAGCTATTATAAACAACAGAAAAGTATGTGGACTAATTTAAAATGAAAGTGCTCCATGGATCATATCTGATTTTTGCACCCCTCTCATTCTGCAAACTATTCTATGCACTGAGGAGTCCTGGACAGATAAAATGAAGTGTCACACCAAGCGCTGGAATGAAAAACATGCCTTCACCTGCAAAGTTCTGATGGTATTTGGAGTCATTCTTTTTAATTACACAAAGTTACAGTTTAGAAGTGTTACGTTATCTTTTTGTCTTTGTTTTTGTGTTCTTGTTTTGTTTTGTTTTTAATACTGATGTTTGAATGCAGTACCTTGCACTAGTCAAAAAAGTGCTTTAAACCTGGGCTATATCTCTAGCAATTTTATTATGCTAGTTTGAGAAAGGATCTTGATAAATTGTCCAGACTAGCTTCAAAGTGCTGATCTTCAACTTTAGCTTTATGCATAGCTGTAATCAGCCACCAGGGCTCGTATGTTGAGCGATATTTTATTCTTATGGAATGAAAAAATTTTTGACATTATTTCTTGAAGTCTCATAAGGGAAAGAAGGAAGCATGATATGAAAGAAAAAGAATGGATCATCCTCATTAAGAAGGGACAAGGTGCCATCTACATCACAGTGCTGGGGTGAGGCAGCACGTGACATCATGTGAGAGACACTTTTGTGTCTTTGAACAACTTCACATAGGTATAACAGACAAATCCAGATACAGGATGAATGAGTTAGCTCTAAGGTAAAATAGCTAATGCACAGTGCACTTTACATACATAGGGGATCTTGGCAGCCACCATGTCATCGTACAGGCTGGCGATCTCAGAATCATTCTCATATCCATAGCGACACAGCTGGAACCCCAGGGACCAGTAAGGTACCATCACAGGCCGACCAATCACCTAGAAAATACACAAAATGCTAATACTTGTAGGAGAAGTCAGATTTAAGCTGCACTGCACATGCAGTAGTAAAAATATTTCTACAGGGCCACAGAATAGAAAATCAACAAATACAAATGCAGAGATAAACTGGGAAGGTGTTGAACTCCTGAGCTACCCGAATACCTGGAGAAAACTGTTAACTTAAGAATTGAGGATTGTCTAAAAACTGAGGAAAATTTTGTTTTATTCTGATTCCTAGAGTTGGCCTATGATTAGGACAACACAATCCAGAGAAAAAAATGTCTGGATTGGCATACAGGCTCCATGTGTGCTAGCTGTGGGACCTTATGAAGCATAGATTTGTGCTTCTGTTTCTTCACCTATCAAAAAATAACACTAGTGACCACCTTATATACAGAGATGACATAAACTAATATATTCAATAGTGCTCAGATATATAATAAGTAAAAGATAAGTAATATGGAGAATTATTTAAGTGTTGCCACAACTCACACTGTTACCTTCTCCTCCTCACCACCAAGATCATAGCCAAAAGCCACAATCCACCATCATCACTGCCATTACTATCACAATCCCTTCACCAACACTACCCATACTATGACCACCACCAAAATCACAATACTCACAACCTCTCCCATTCACACCATTAGAGTTACTATCTACGTTAGCAACACTATGACCTACCATCACCAAAAACCACTTATCACCATAACCACCCACATACTACCACTTGTCTCACCACTACTATTGGTACCATGACTCCTGCACCCACACTGCAATAATCAGAGAGGCTATGAATATAATGATTATGAAAATGTATTTATTGCAACTTAGTATCACCCATCTCCAAGAAAGACAAACTCTAGCTGTCAAGTGAGATTTAAAGACAAAATGAGCTTAATAAATGCTTGATATGCAAATGGATTCCCTCCTACCTCAGTGTACTGCTGAGTGACGAGTTCTGGAGTTGGGCCCAAGAACACATAAAAGTCCAGAATTCCCCCTGTGGTGCGGTATGTCAGGGCAGGCATAGGCTGGAATGTCACATCTGAAAAGATAGCAAAATGATGACAACAACCTAAAATGATAGGAAAATGTCAACAATGGAGATGAACTAGCCTGACATACACACTGTCTCTCCTTGGAACATAGAATCTGAAAAGATAGGAAAATGCCAACCAAGGTCGAAATCGTCATAACAAGGAAACATGCTTGGAATCGCTACCATTTACCTTCCTCTTGAGAGTATGAAAGGCAGACAGTCCGCAAGAAATGCAGAACTGCTAGTCCATAGGTGCCATCCCTGGATGTTTTCCCCTTGGTGGGCTTATTGTCTTACTGTATGTTATCATTCCACTTCTTCAAAATTATTCTAAATTTTATATCAGAAAACTTTAAGACTCACAAGAAGTTGCAGAAATAGTTCTCAGACTGTTGTGTACACTTTACCCAGCTTTCCCCGTGGATAGCATTTTACTGAACCATTTACATTCATTGTTAAAAAAGATGAGCAGTAATAAAACGCTATTGATGAATTTATTCACATTTCATCAGTTTTTACTTCATGATTCTTTCAAAGCTCCTGATTTTTATTCTGTATCCCACAAATTTTATTCACACTTCCTACACTTAGAGTGAGTGCTGTAACCCATACCATCAAATCTAATTCGAGTGAGACATTTGTATCCACCAGCTGCCTACAAGGATATTGGAGCTTTTATTTTCTTTTTTCTGTGATTTTTTCCAAAACAAGAGTTCAGTTTTCTTGCTGTTACATGTTACTTGAATGAAATGAAGAGACTATTACATTTAAAGATAAAAGCCATTCACCATAAGACAAATATCTTGGTCTCTGAATGCAGCCAGCTCACGTACATTCTAACCTTACTCAACAGTAAGCAGTATTCAAAAACAAAAGGAGCAGTGGCATCACCTACCCATGGCATTGCTGTTCAGCAGGAGCACACTGTGGGCATTGCCGTCCTCCTCGAGTCCCATGTAGTAAGGGTGGACACCATAGGAATTCAGCTTGTACTGAGATAATGGGAAAGAAGCAAAACGGGGTTAGAATACACTGGGTCTGAATAAGAAATTCAACAAATATGTTTATTAAGATGATTGTCATCACAAGTCAAAGAAAGGTGACAGGGCATGGGCCCACTTGTCTAAGAACACAGTGAGACAAGCCACATCCACCAGGGAAGACGAAGCACAAAGCACACACAGTGGAGGTAAACACAGGCAGAGATACATGCTTACCCCCGGGGGCTGGTCTCGGGAAAACATGCCCCACGTGTGCCAGTTCAGGTCTCTCCTGAAGGCCGTGTGCTCCGTTTCACCAAAGCCATAGATGTAAGAGGAGGGCAGGCGGGTGGAGATGCGCAGGAACATGTCATTGAAGGTGAAGCCCAGGACCTGCGAGTCCCAACTGTGAAGTGTACAGGTAGATAACAAAGGAACTTCAGCTTTCCTAGTGAGTTTGAGCAGCTGTCTTTCCAAGGAAATCAGAACTGTTGATTCCCTCCTGCTGACAAATACTATTGGTCTCCCAAGCGTAACACAGTATCTACGTGAATAAAATAATCACTGGCATCCTTGTTAAAAGCCAGAAGTCAGCCTTCCTTCCTTTACTTTCTCTACTGCGTCCTTTCACTGCTGGCCCCACAACACCAAAGTCAATTACTTCCCACCATCTCATCTGCCACCTTCCAGGCCAGCCCTGCCCTTGCTCTTGCTCCACGTGCTCCATTTCTCTGGCACATGCTGCGTGATATTTTCTTGGAGACCTTAACATCACGCTGCAGTGCTGTCTACAATTTGAAGAGTCTCCTCACATAATGACCTTGTAAATAAAGCCTCAAAGCTGTACCTGATTTCAACTCATCTAACATCCCAGCTCCATACCTACCAACCACCTCCTTATGTACTACCCTACTCTTCAATCCCTTGACAGCATGTTTTGCTCCTGTCCCGTGACTTATGTACTTATTATTCCCACTTGCAAGAATTCTCTTTTCCTTTCCCTAGAACATAGCATGCACTTCACAGCTCCAGGGTCATCCTCTACATCCAAGCACTACCTCAAATACCACCTACTGGGAAAGGCCTACTCTGGCTACATTTTTGAAAGCAGTAACCACTCAAAACTCTGGGTTTCCCTTTTCACTTTCCTACACAATGGTTATCTCTGTCTCAATTTTACTTTTATACTGCAGTGTAAACTGTTGTGGTTATCATGAGAAGAGAAACCCTCTCTGTCCATGAGCATTAAACCTAGAAAAACAGATCAAAGGGAGAAGGTACCACCATAAATACTGATTAGCTGGATGAATTCCCAGGAATGGGCAAATGTCTCAGCAATATTCTAATGATGCAAAAGTCTTTTGATTAAACAGATCTAAAGGAAAAAAATTATTCACAGATCTGGAAATGGACTCTGTCTGGTTTCATCCAGGGTAACTCCAAGGACAAAGGGCTGTCAAGGGCCATGGAAGAAACCAGCAATTCCAAATCACACTAGAAGCCACTTACATGACAGTGCCTGTACTCTTCCGGCGAATTACTATCCCAAATGGATTCCTGGTAATGAGGACATCATAGAGCCGGCTCTCGGAGGTGCTGGAGGGAACCTTGGGTATATTCAGAGGAACTGGGACTTCATAACGAATGTTGTTGGGGTCATAAATCTAGGGAGGGGAATTGGATTTTAGGTAAGGATATAAAAATGGTAAATAAGCCCTGCATTCAAACATGACTGTAGTTCACATATTATAGAATTCAAAATAGCTAGAAAGCATGATTTTGAACATTCTCATTATAAAGAAATCACAAATATCTGTGATGATAAACAAAGATTAGTATCCTAAAATGATCAATTCACAACGTAGAAATGTCTCAGAGCATCACAATGAACACTATAGAGATGCACTGTTATTACTGTCAATAAAAAACCCCTTTAGGCAAGGATAGTACAATGCATAACTATACTGTTAGCAGCTCCTTGACTTCCTCAATAATCTAGATATGGTGTATTTGTCTTCTGTAAGAATCTGATATCTGGATTTTATCTGATTCTGTCATTGTTCACTTTTAAGGTCTCAGCAAAATATTCATTTTGCCATTGGTACTAAATGAAAAATAACATTTAAAAATCAGTGTGCTATTTATATTCTTCATTTGTGTGAGTATATGAGTTTTTTGTATACCTGAAAACTATTCAGAATTATAATATAATCCTCCCAAAACATGATCTATTTTGCTTAAAAAAAATCATAGATGTCTTTGCTGAAAATGACACAAAAATCAACCCACTGAGTTTGCACAACATCTGCTGCATCTTAGTGCAGGTACTACACACAAGGGATATGAGCTGAAAGAGTAAGGCTTATTGTTTTAAGAAATTCACAGGCTAATGTGAAAAGATGGAGAGGTATTTACAATACTGGAGTGATGTGCGATATGCAGAACTGTGTAGAAATGCCGTGAGATCATAAGGAAGGAACAGAGATAGTCTCATGGGAGAAATACGGACTGAGTATTGAAAGTTCTATAGGCATTAACCAAGCAAGAAAACAAGATTAAAACATTTGGTAAGGACACAGGGAAGTCAAAGCCACAGGAAATTATTTGGGCTCATAAAAATACACATCTTTGGAAGCCAGCCACTGTATTATCAAGAGGAAACCTAAGTAGGAGTACAGAATACAATCAAGTTCACTCATTTTATTTATTTATTTATTTTTATTTTTTATTTATTTATTTATTTATTTTGCAGCACTGGGGATTGAACTCACAGCCTCACCCCTGCCAGACAGGTGCTTAAGCCACTGAGCCAAACTCCCGGCCCTAGTTTTTTGAGGCAGGGTCGCACTATGTAGCTCAGGCCGGCCTTGCGTTCACTGTGTAGCCCAAGCAGGCCTCGAACTCACAACACTCCTCCTACCTCAGCCTCCTGAGTGCTGGGATTAAAGCCGTGCGCCACCACGCCCGGCTAGTAAGTTCACTCATTTTAAATCTACAGGTACTCACCACATGCCCCAGATCTGGTGAGGATACAAAGCAAAGAGCATCAATCTCTCACCTGCCCCGCCTAAAGGGAAAGTCTCCTCTATATTTCTCATTCTCCCAACTATTTTTCTTAGAATAGCCTTGAACATCTCTGCAAATGCAAATCAGCACATATCTCACTGTACTAGTATTCTGTTCTCACTGTTCATTTTATTAAGATTATCATCTAGTGTATTGCAACACATAATTTAAAAGAGAAAACTAGTCAGGTGTGGTGGTGCACGCCTGTAATCCCTGTTGTCTGGAGGCTGAGGGAGGATGATCACAAATTGAAGGCCAGGTCAGGGAATGTAACAACTTAGTCCCTGTCCTAGGGTTGTAGTTTAGTGTTTAAAACTTGTGTTGAATCTCAAAGTATTAAATTAAAGACAAACATAAAAAAACCCAGTAAACTTATTTCATGACTATTATGAACGTTCAATAGCAAGGAGTAGTGGGAGCCACGCATCGTGTCACTTGCCTATAATTTAAGTATTCGGGGAGGCTGAGGTAGGAGGAACCTAAGTTCAAGGCCAGTCTGGCCAATGAGTGATTTAATGACACCTTGTCTAAATATTAAACAATAAAAAATATGGGATGCGGAGGTAGCTCAGTGTAAAGAGCCTCGGTTCAATCCCCAGTACCAGGAAAAACAATAGGGATACCAAAAAGAGTTGTGTCAGCACCTGATACTTATACACTGTTTACCTTAAACTGCAGCATTTCATCCTTATGGTAGGTCACCTGCAGGCGGAGGGTGTTCACAGGGGTGGAGGGGAAGGCGTTGGCGTAAGGAGAAGACTTTAAGGAGATGTCAGCGCTGGCTCCATGTGAGTCATACTGCACGTTGCTGACAGAGTACAAATCGGTGACAAAATAGCAAAATGGGACCCCTTGGGTACTGGATTCCTGAAAGTAAAGTCAATATCCTAGTTAGCATGTATTCCCTGAAAGACTTGAGAAAGGCAATTTATGTGGAAATGAAGGCATCTTGGCACTTGCCTATAATTCAAGTATTCTGGGAGGCTGAGGTAGGAGGAACCTAAGTTATATATAGGTTATATAGGTATTCACCTATATATAATTTGATGTTATATAGGTATTTACCTATATATAATTTGATTATACGTAGGTATTCACCTGTATATAATTTGATAATGCCAGAAATTTAAACTATTGATTTTCGAAGAAGATACTCACTAAAATTATCCCACTCTGCCCCACCTATTCTCACATACAGATACACTGCTTCTGAAAGCCCTTGCTTTCTGTGAGTTGTACGTAAGTGTACAGATTCCAGGACTGTGCTCATGAAATTGTAGATAAAGAGTACAGGATTTCAGGGAGCACTGACACCATCAGCAAGCTTACCTCCCAGACACAGCCACGGGCAATGCAGGCTGCTTCAGAAGAGCCATGCTCATCAGGGTAACAGTCTATTTTTTCTATGTCCTTTATATTTATGCTCCACTCCACTGTGTATGCCTCTCCCAAGACAAGATTGATTTCAGAGATAATGGCAACCTACAGGAATGGAGAAATCACTGGAAATTCATCCACAGGACAAAGGCCTTGCAAAATCAGAAATCTTTTTTTAGGAAAAAAAATTGTCATTAGATGAGACTCTCAACAATCCAAGTAATATATAACTATAATTTATGTGAAGAGTTGTATATAATAACAGGGAACTGCTATGTGATAATAGTACAAATGTTACTGTTCTCTCAGAATCTTCTACTTTATAATGTGCAAAAATGTAAGTCTAATAAAATCTATTGTGATTACTACTTTTTTCTCCCTCTCTGACTTCTCTTCTTTCTCCTTATTGTGACAAAAAGAATCTCTCCTGCTTTCCAAAACTGAGTTTACCTTCTTGTTCTCCACTCCTAGAACCATAGTTCCTATGGTCTGAAGTAGCAGAAAACATCAAATTCCTGTGACTGGGAATCTCATTTCCATGATTCCATGGAATCTTACTCGAATTATTTCAATTCCTTAGGTTCTGTTTTATCAGGTTCAAAAGTAATGAGTTCTATAGGTCATAAAAATTTCTTTCAGTTCTTTTCGTGTAAGCCACTGAGCCAAACTCCCAGCCCTAGTTTTTTGAGGCAGGGTCACACTATGTGGCACAGGCCGGCATTATGCTAGCATTGTAGCCCAAGCCAGCCTCACACTCACAACGATCCGCCTACCTCAGCCTCCCGAGTGCTAGGTTCTTTCAGTTCTAATAGCTCAGGCTCTTCATATCTGAAAGGCTAGGTACTCAAACTTTTATATCCTTTCTGAACACCACTCAGAAACTCAAACTTCACATTTTTCAATACATTAGTCTTATGTTGCCCTGTTCTTTAAATAGCACTTACCACAATTAACACTCCTATTTGTCTAAAGCAATAAGATCCCATCTGAGAGATTATCATCCAGCATCTAGCCTCCTAACAGTCTAAATCATCTTGCCCCTTCCTGTCCTACTAATTCCCACACTCCATCACCACCTAAAGAACGCCTAACGTCAGCATCATTATGAGAAACTTCGAGAATTAAATTAAGTAGGGCTTTCTCATTGGGCCTCTCAAACCCTACAAAATGGGACCACAAGTTTCCTACAAGTCAAACCAATCTCTTTTCAAAACTGCATCTATGAAGCTTTTTATGAGAGATTCACAGACCATTGATTCAAAGCTATTCCAAGTCCTTAGCTTGGCTTATTCGACTATCTCAACATGTGATGTTTTACACTGCCAAATTTCATTTGCATGAAAGTGGTACCCATATTTGGGTTCCACTGCTTTTTGTCTTCCTCATATAACACATTTCTCTATGGTTCATTGTTTCAGTTTAGAATACCAAAGTTCCACTGCGGGATGTGGCTTAGTAACACAACACTTGCCCAGCATACAAAAGGGCCTGGGTTCAGTCCTCAGCACTGAAAAATACAATACCAAACTTCCCAAATAATAGCTAAAGTTTTCATTAATGTACCATAAGAATGACTATAGGTAAATTCACATTCACTGAGAGTTGCTCACCAAGTGTTTATTTCTTGACGCAAAGGCCTGCTTCTGCAACTTTACTTCTTTCATCAGCTTTCACTTTTCAAAGTTATGTCTTAGGACACAGTCATGGATGAATGACTTAGGTAACCACTTCCAGTAACACAGCAAGAAAAGACCTCAATCCTGATAACCTAGAGTCTCGGAACCAACACCAGCATCTCTCTACCTTCTAGATTCATCAACAAAGAACAAAATCCCAATTTGTTAATGCTTGGATTTTTTTCACACTCAAAGCTATGATCTCCTACTTGATGCATCATCTTCCAAGGCGATTGCTTTGTCCAAGAAACTTGGCTCAACTATAACAACAAGCTTTGATCAGCAAATAATATATAATCTAACATCTCCTCAATGTTGCTTTGATGTTGCTGCCCACATTTCCAATAGTTGGCTGTGTATAAATTCTATCTCCTGAAAACACAAACTCAAATAGTGAAAGTGTTCCCTTGGTATTATGTTAATTGATATCTTTGGCTAGCAGAGATTGAGCTTGTTTCCATGTATGTATTTTTACATGACCTGTTCTTAACAATATACACAAACTGCCACATATATTTACTTATAGCATTATAATGGATGCATTCTCAGTATGTGCTCTTGGAACAAAATACCAATTGTCATCATAGTAGTCATCATAGTAGATGTCTAAATTGAATTATTTCTATAAATTTGAAAGCTCCTCGCAAAATATGCCTCAATGGCAGGAATCTCTGTAGTACTTGTGATCAGGATTTCTTGGACTAAAAAGTCCTTATAATGCTAGGACTTTAGAGGTACAGATTCCAATCTGTTAAAGAGGGTCAGGTCTGAATACCACTAATGGAAACTTACTTTTTTCTTAACATCTAATGAAAGAAGCAGGCATTTGATAGGATAATATTAGGTATATCTTAATGTGCTTCTTGAGCACATACACTATGTGATGGAGCGAGACTCAGTACAGATGAAAAAAAAAACAGCCTACACAATTTTAATTTGTGAGAATCCTACATCCCACCTTTACATTTTAGCATCAGATCACTTTTCCTCTGATCCTGTCTCCCACTTTCCTCACTGGTCTTCTTGTGAACATGACAACTATTTATCAGAAAGTTAAGTGGTTGAAGAAAGCAGAACATTTAGGTGTAGATGAGTGAGAATGCAAAAACCATTCCCCAGTAGCTCCCCAACTCGCTCTAGGTCTGTCTGTCTGTCTCACTCTCATTTTCGAGCCAGACCCTTTAAATTCCCTATTCAGGACTCACAGGGCTCTCTGATCATTCAGCAACCCATGACAGGAAAATATCCATGGTGCTATGAAGAATAACAAAACAAACACATTAACAAAATGCAGTTTTACCTTCAGATTAGGATCATAAGTGACATTAGGAGAAGCTTGAGTCAGGACACCATCATGTTTCACTGTGACATTGACAGGTTCCTCTGTCCCAAGTATTTTAATCTTCTGAAATGCTAAATTGTTGGGGTCCTTGTAGGACGATGGAGAAATTTTCACATCCAAGCGGTTCTGCAAAACAATTAAACACAAAGAAACACAAAAGTTTGCCTGCATGACACACATTCTCATGTATAGTCATATGAATGCTACACCCAGGACCAGATACTTCCCCCCTGTTCTGAATGCTTCAAATTTTCTACTAATGCACACTCCATGAGCATAATCTTATTTGAATTGAACTATGTATAAGAAAAAAAGTCAGCACTATGCAGACAGACATTTGAAAAATCTATATTTATGAAGACTAGCTGCTTTGATTTGTCAATTTGAGTGGCTCCTTTGATTATATACACAGTATAACCACTGTCTGCTAAATCGTAAAAGGAAATATATTCAACTATAATAGTCGTTAATCCCAGTGACGTTAAATACATAGTCACACACATCCACAAGCACATATGTGCTAATAGTCAGGTGAAAGCCCACAGCTAAAATACATAAAAAATGCAGTACTCACTTGAGTGGCAGAAAACTCACATAAAAGGTAAACATTATTGGCCACAGTATCTGAAAGCAGAAAAAAGGTGACTCAGAATTCCTGCCCACCACAGTGTAATCCTCACCTGCCTCTCCTTAAAGCTGACTCTGCCTCACTGATGCAGGAGTTCCTTCCTTTTAATGACTGAATGACCTTCTATTGTATATCTACCACGCTTCTTTACTCATTCATCAGTAAGCAGAAACACCAACTGTTTCTGGATATTGGCTGCAGTGAACACAGCAGTGTACATATCCCTCTGATAGACTCATTACATTTTTGAATATACACTAGAAATAAGATTGTTGGATCATATAGCTCTATTTTTTAACATTTTAAGAAACCTTTACATGGTTTTATGTAATGGATGGATCACTTTATGTTTCTACCAAGAAATTGTCAGGGTTTCTTCCATTCCTCCAAACCCTTGGCAACATAGCAATCTCTTCTCTTTCCCATTGCACCATTCCTGACCAGCCTGAGTTGATGCATCACTGCAGTTTTTTATCTCTATTTCTCTGTGACTTAGTGATGATCAACATTTTTTTCCATAACTGTTGACCAGCTGTAAATCTTCTTTGGAAAAATGTCTATCAGACTCATTTTTAAGTCAGTTTATTTATTTTCTTGCAACTGAGTTTTAGGAGTTTCTCACATATTTTTATATTAACCCTATTATCAGACTTGTGGTTGGCACACACGTTCTTTAACTCTGTGGGTTCTCTTTTTACTCAGTTGTTTTATCTTATTATGTATGAGCATTTTACTTTGATGTCACAACACATGTATTTTTTTTTTTTGCTTTCGTTGCCTATATTTTTGGTGTCATATCCAAAAATAAATTTTGACAAGACCAATGTCAAAGAGATTTACCCACATTTGGAAATTTCATAGTTTCAGCTCTCACATGTAAGTTTTCAAATTACTTCCTTAATAGCCAAGATTTGGACACAACCAGTGTCCCTCAGAGATGACTAGAAAGATACATTGTGGAACATACATACAGCAGGTATTATTCAGGCATAAAAAGAGGCAAACTCTGCCATTTTTCACAACATGGATGAAGATGGAGCATACTGTATTAAGTGAAGTAAGCCAGGAAAAAATTGAACACCGTATGGTTTCATTTATATGTGGACATTTATAATGTTAAATGTTGGACAGATATGAACCAAGGGTGCATCAGTGACTATAACAGACAAAAAAGTGGGAGAAAGCAGGAGATGTTTGTCAATGTGTAAAACCTTCAAGTATAAGAAGCAATTCTGAAAGTCAATGTACAGTGTGTGTGTTGACAGATATGTTCACTGGACAGTGTAAGCATTACACAAAATACATGTATACACTGTTCACCATGAATATATTCAAATTTTGTTGATTATACTTTTTTAATAATACACAGATACGAAGCATTTTTTATCTAAATCTTGCAGATAAAAAAATTATGAGACAAAGTTCCCATTTACAGTGTCTCTTACTGTAACCATGAAAAACTTCCCTTTCAAGTCCTTACAATGCATGTACCTCAGGGGAACTTATTTCCCTAGCTACAGACACAAGAATTGTTAATATAATATACATAGAAAAATGTGTCTAAAGCAAGCCTAGTTGTAGATTCTCTGGTAAAGTATATGCTTGCTGTCTGCCTGAGAAGACATTTTTTCATGTCAATAGATGTTTACAAGATTTGGAGAACGTTATGGTTAATGGTCCTGTGGCCCCGCCAAGTCTCGTATAATCATGGCATTGACACCACTAAGTCTGGTGTTCATGATTGGTTTGTTGTCTAGCGCTGGGATTGGCAATGTCAGTGCTGCACCTGCCCAGGATTGGAGCCAACATACAGTGTAAGGTCAAGAAGAAGGCATGTTTTTCTCTCTTGCCAGTTCATGCTTTGTTTTGCAACTGCCAAGAACGGCTGCTCTGCCATACCACCCCGCCTTGCAGCCAGCTGAATATGAACTGAAACCTCAAAGAACTGTAAGAAATAAACATTTCCTTCCCTAATTTTGGGTGTCAGGTATTCTGTCTCAGCAATGAGAGAAAAGTAACTAATACAGAGAGGAAATAACTTCTATCACAAAAGAATTACAGAATCAGTGTTGAAGATTTCTTCACATAGCCACTAACAAGAAGAAGAGAATTTATCATAGATTCCTGCTGAAGGGGGAAATTTTTACTGGTATTCATGTATTTTCCTTTTGTCTGTGGCTCATGTATTATTGCCCCATTATTGTTCAGGAGAAACCAGAACAAAACTCTTCACTCAGCTGACTTTTTTTTCTGGGCTTAGTGAGATATCTCTCACAGCCAGTAAGAACAAAAGCAGTAAGTCAAGAGGCAGAGTTGGGAACAGCAATATTCTTGATACCATACTCACCCTTTGATTCGCCATCATCCCAGAAGAGCTCCCCACTTGCTTCTTTGTTCTCATCCAGGGCAATGAGGAGACCAAGAGGATTCTTCCGACTGTCAGAAATGAGAAACATGCAAGAAACAATGACTTAGACCTCTGAGAACTTTGCCCCATATTTCCATCAATTTCAAATGGGAAAAATCACTAGCATCAGGTTGCTCCGCTTTCCTTCAAGACACTAACAGGAAGTTGGCAGGAGTTTCTTCTTCAGTAATGTCACATAAGAGAGAAATGCCCCAAACATTGCAATAAACATCCATGTAGAAGCCAATAATTTCAGCACAAAAATCACTGCACTAGCTACATTGAAACTATAGCTACAACTATTATTTACAATAAGGACAATTGGATGAGAAACAAATACCAGACAATAATGGTGTAACCACATCATATTAGCGATGCTCCCCACACTAGAAGTGCCAGCTGCCTCTGGGAGAGCCACTTTTCCTGCCTGAGCACCATGTTTACTCAGAAAGCAAAAACTTCAGTAAGCCCTGTCTATACAATGGAAACTTCTGTATTTGGGTACGTATTATTAATCTGATTTAAGGAAAAAACAACATTCTAACTACTTGCTTTACAGTTTAAAATGGGAAACATAGAAAGATGATGAAATTCATGTGACAGAGAGGGAGAAAGAAAGCAGTTTTGTGTGGGATCTGCTCATTTGGCCACTCCTCTGAACTCCCTCCCAGCTCCTGCTCCTCCTGTGCCTCTCTCTGGTTCAACTTTCCTACTGCAGTCTTCACAGTTCAAACTTCTCTGTGCAACTCAGGTTATCAATGCAATGGCCTGCTCTCATTCATACTGCACATCTGGAATAGTCATTGCTAAATAGTCCAGGAAATAGAAAGATGAATAAATTACAACTCCTGAATTCTTTGACATTCAATATTTTAAGAAAGATTAGGGGCATTTACCAAATAATCAAAGCAGAAGATGAAAAGTGACATAAACTTTAAGATACTACAGGAATTCTGAAAGAGACTTCTAGAAATACAGCAGACTGTACACTCTGGAGGACACACCCATTGATGTATTACTTGATCCTAGATAAATTACAGCACATTTCCCTTAAAAATAATTGTTAGGCTTTCAAGTAAATAAAGGATATATCCCACAGTCCACAGGGATAACAGGAAAGTAAAACATTGGTCTCAAACCACAAGGGAACGCAGTAAACAAAAGCTGGAATGTCCCAGGGACAAATGCCTGAGAAGACTAAATCTGGGAAACTACACTTGAAAGTCTAGGATAGAGAACCTGAATCTCCAGTTCCCATGTGAAGCTAGGCTGAGTGAGGAGGCTCGTATGATACTAAGTTGGCAGCAGTCCCACTGGCTTGCAACCAAAGAGAAGGCAAATCACCTCTAGAGGAAGGAGATCCACCTTGGAGTCCTTATGCTCATGACATTTGAAAAGCAAAATATCACTAAACACACAAGCAACAAGTCACCAAGAAAGTCAGTCAAAATATCCAACTATAGATTGATATTCTCATGGAAACTTCAGAGAGTAGAACTTTCAACACAGAACATGAAATAACCATGACTGAAACAAAACAGGGACAGAGGGACTTAACATAATGTACAAGGTCTGAGAGGAACAGTAGCACTAAAACACACTGTTGAGATGCAGCTGTAGCAATCAACAGTTTCCTGAGGAGGGAAAAGTGACACTGTAAAGCTTTCACCCCTCCTCCAAAAACAGTGAACTTGGAATTCTTCCGAAGCAAGACCACGGGGACACAGAGACTCTCGACATGAAGACACAGTAGCTTCACTGTCCGACTACAATGCATGTACCTAGGTTGAGATTTAAGATGCTAATGATACCTGCTACACAGAAGAATAATGAAAAATCACCAGAGTGGCACTGCCCTCTCCCCTGTTTTGTACGTGATGACAGAGATACAGGGCTGCATCCTTGGTTCAGGGAAATGGAAACACCACCATTTGTGTCCAAAACTATTCCAAGAGGCTTCTCTTGCACTCCAGTATAAGAATAAACCTTTTTATTCTGAATCTACATGACTCCAGTATTTCTTCTAGAAGAGATCACAAGGAACCACAGAGAAATGTAACAGTGAAACTCCACTAAAGAAGCAAAGGTATTTTAAAATGACCCGAACCTTTGAAGAGGCAGCATGCCCACTGCTGGAAGAATTTGAGAAGATTTAATGCAGAGGAAATCTGAGTTTCACTTGCATCATTAAGTATGCTCAGGGGCTGAGCTGTATGTCAGTGGTGAAGGCTATTCCAGAATGCTGAGGGCCTGGGCATGTTTGAAAGGGAAATGAGTGCAGAGACCTAAATGCAGCACAATCAAACCAGTGGGTTGGTTTGGAGAACAGCATGTTTTGGCATGGCTGCTCAGTATGACCACTGAGGCATTGCAGGAGACACAGTTACTAAGTTCAACTGGGAAATTGATTATAGTTGGCTTTGAACGTCCTAGAGAAAAAGGCGTCTACTCTTCAGGCAGGAGAGCAACAGATTAAGATTTTCATTTTAGAAGGGCAGTTTTGAGCCGGGCGTGGTGGCGCACGCCTTTAATCCCAGCACTCGGGAGGCTGAGGTAGGTGGAGCGTTGTGAGTTCAAGGCCGGCTTGGGCTACAACGCGAGCGCAAGGCTGGCCTGAGCTACATAGTGCGACCCTGCCTCAAAAAACCAGGGCTGGGGAGTTTGGCTTAGCGGCTTAAGCGCCTGCCCTGCAAGCTCAAGGCTGTGAGTTCAATCCCCAGTGCCGAAAAAAAAAAAAAAAAAAAAAAGAAGGGCAGTTTTGTTTTGAGGGCACAGGACAGACTGAGCTGAACAAATAGAGTCGAAGAAACCACTGTTTTTGGATTTAGGCATATTTTTATTAAAGGTCTATAATTCAACACCTAAGGTAGTAAGGGAGGATCAAAGGAAGAGATAGATTTCTAACCTTTCAAGAACTCTCAGTGTTTTAAAAACAATGGAGCTCCACCCTCATTTGCAAAGATTTAAATCTGCACCTCTTAAGTACAAATGAAGCCTCAAACTTTGGTAACCAAGAGGTACAAAAGAAACATCAGCAACATGTGGAGGGAATTGAGGTTTGCAGAACGAATGTTTGAACTCAATTTTGAATCACAAAAAAGAAATGTCAGTGTGAGAAAAGGAATGGGATATGAGGTACCAGGCGGATGGACAGTGGATCCTGACTGCATAGAATGAGAATGAGGAAAGCAAGAGGGGAGAAGCATGGATGTGTGTCTGTCAAAAGCAGGCAGAAAGACCAACTGCCACCGTGTGCCCAGAAGTGAGAGTTTTTCTCACGATATGAACACGTTAGCGCTAAAATCGCAAGAGGCCTACATAAATCAGAAAGAATGATTATTCTGAGTGTCTGTGAGTTTGTGAAATTCTGAGAGCTTAAGGATAGGGATTAGGGTCTCTCATAACCTATTTGGGTGCAGGTGTAGATCAAAACATTCATGAGAAGAGACCAAGAGACACATGAGACAGAATTTGACCACAACTCCTAACGTGAACGCACACAGCCTGCCCAGCAGCCTTCATGGCGCTCCCACTGTCTTCACCATCTTCTCCTTGACAGATGGAGATAGAAAAAATAAGTTATGGATATGGTGAAAGCAAAAGCAAATTAAAAAAAATCAACCACAGTTTCAGTAAAATTGTTTTGGACCTGAGAATGATAAGTAAGGCATTTGTAGCATTCAATACAAACCAGTGTGCTTCACATTATGCAAAGTAGAACCCTGGTCCATCATTCACCTTAAATGAGTGTTCAGCGCAGGCTCCTGCAAGGGCAAGATGTAGCCCCCTCGCACATGAAGATTAATGTGGTCCAGAGGGGCTTCCAAGTCCTTCCACTGCCCCCTTGCATTAATGTCCACACCCTGTGGGCAGAAGGAAAGGAGAGCGTGAAGGACAGGACACACACCTTCATCAGTGCATTTGGCAGATGTCTTATCTAACTCTCAGAACTTGCTGCCTGTTCTTCACCATTCATCATGTACCTGTGAGGACACTTTCTGTACACTCTCTGCTGCTGTCTGACATGTGACTTTGCTGCTGTAATGATTTGTCTTTCAAGGCTTTCTGTAGCACATACTACATAATTTGCTAGAACAAATCACAATGTTGTGAATAGTCATGTTACAAGGAAAGGTATAGACTTTCATACAGAGACCATTGGGGACAACACAGGTCCTCTGGGAGAAGCTTCATGTTTATTTTACAACATTTATGTGAATGGGTGGCAAAACTCCATATAGCAACAGCAAAATCAAAGTTGTAATATGTAAAGTGAGTTATGCAAGACTATGAAGCAGGAGTATGCACAGCAGTGTTTGCCATGAGGAAGATCCATCTAACTCACTTGTTTATACATTTATCTCACTTAGAGAAAGATGAAGAAAACTTACCGTGTAGTAATCATACCAACGGGCTCCAGGGAAATAAGCATTGACACTTCTGGCACCCTGAAATTAAACATAAAGAAAGTTGGAGCAGTGGACAATGTGCTGTAGAACAGAGGAATCAGTCAGAACAAAAAGAATTAAATCAGTAGAGTTTGCCTGGGACCCACCTACTTGCTTTCCCTGTTGGTACCAGGGGTAATTTTGCTACCCAACTCAAGTGACTTCCATAAATCTCTTTGGGATTCAGTATATCAGAGGAAAATCTCAACACTGACTTAAACTCTTAGCCCAAACCCTTACCTAAGAGATAAACATCTGAGCTTGGGTTGGGAGCAAAGGAATTTTGTAGGTATGATATTGAGGGTGACATTACATGGAATCATAAGCATATGTAAGATGATTCAAAGAAAAGTAATGAAATGATTGTGACAGCCAGTTATGAAGGAAAAAAGGGCTCAGTAAAAGCAAGAGAACAACACACATGGCTGTGGGCATCTCTCTTGGAAAGTGTGGGTCTACTGGTGACAGAATGTTGTAATGAACTCTAAATAGACTCTTGTCCCACCTGGAAAAATGTTACCTTCTCAAATGGATCTTGAGGATATTTGGGGGAATTGTTTGTTGGCTTGTTTGCTTGTTTGTTTGTTTTTCTGATTGTCCTAACCAGGATTGTCAAGCTGACTTTAAAGAATTAGAGTCTGATACCAGAACACTTAAGGCATAGACTTCAACTCAGGAGAGGAAGAGACAAAGGCAGAACAAGAAACCATCACTAAGGATACTTCATGCACCAACTTGCTTCTCCTTCTCCTATTCACCCAGCCTCACAGCCCAGACCCTTCATCCGCCAGCATGGCCCTCCATACTCACAGGCTCCAGGACAGGGCTGACCAGCAAGGCAGGGCCCAACAGGAACTGACTGTCTACATCCCAGGTCACTCGGTCCGACACAAACCTGGAAGGAAAACAAACTGGTCACAGTCAGAGTCCAAGGCCTGAGGAAATACCTCAGGTTCAACTCTGAATGAGAAATTTGGCTGCATCTACTATCATCATCACTTCCTAGTGTCATCAAGAACATGGAGCCCCACTCTCCACAGGTCAGGTTCCTCTGAAGGCAGAAATATATTTCCTCACCATGGCACATGCTAAACATCAGGTTGGCCCTCATCACTTACATCTTCCCCTAAGTATCTTCTTTGGTAAACTGAACTCATTTAGGCCCAGGTCCATGTAACAACACTGGTACAAAATGGAGCACAATCTTTGCACTGGCAAATTGCATGAAATTATTCTGTGTTGTGTTAGATCCTTTCAGAAATTTTTTTACTTGATAATTGCCTTTCCTTTAGTGACTATTAAAAGTATACAGTATCGCCTCTGCCTAATGACCTTGTACCAGTTTGGAGAAATTCTCTGCATCCACTACCACTCTACAAAAAGAAATGCATTATCCATTAGTGCACAGCGTCCCTGTTGGACACTCACTCGTGGAGGAGAGGCCTCACGACGGTGACGCCCTCCGTGTGGGCCTTGTGCATCAAGGTGTAGAAGTAGGGCAACAGGGTGTATCTGGTCTCCAACACACTTTTGGAAATAGTCTCAAAGGCAGCATCCCAGGACACAGGGTCTTGTCTCTACAGGGGGAAAAGAAGCATTCAGCATTTGAGCTAGAGGAAATGGGGAAGTTCAGAGGGTCAGTGAACACTTTTCCACATGGCTGCCACACAGCTAAACTAAAGATAACTAGAGGTGAGACTCCAATAATATTCTTAATTCACTGGAAAGGGTTGCTGAAGCACTGCCAGAAAGAAAATAAAATTTGTCCTTCAGACATTTTCCTCAGAATAATTTAGAAAAATCTTTCTTAACAAAAAAATCCCTAAATAATACTGAGGAATATGGTTCATTGAGAGGAGGGTTTAACAATTTTGAAGATTTCCCCAAGGAAACAGTTGGCATGAACTTAGTTCAAAAATGGTTGTGCATCTGAAGTGAAAAAAAAAAAAAGCAAAAACAAACAAAACAATGGGCAGCAGCAGCTGAGGTCCTACCCTGGTGCCAACGGAGTTGTGGTTCCTGGAGAAGGGGTAAAAGGCCCCCAGCTGCATCCAGCGAGCACACATCTCATATTCAGCATCTTGAAAGAACCCACAGATGTCTGCCCCAGTCTGAAACAAGAGGGAATAAAACCAAGCCATTGGTGACTGCCGAAAGACACCATCATCTTGCAAGCAATCAGGAGGGATCTGAAGGCCACTTACATAGGATATGCCAAAGAGGCTGAACTCCATCATGCCTGCAATGGAAACCACATCTGTGTCAGGGAGGCATCAGGGCCTGCCTGCTCCTCCTCCCTCACCAAGGATGTCACCTCCCTCCCTGCCACCATGGCCCTGGGAACAGTCCCATGTACCAATGATTGATTTCTTCAGCTGGTCCCATGCGGCCGTGTTGTCTCCCAGCCAGTGTCCTGCCCAGCGGCCAGAAGAGGGGAATGTGGAGCGGGTGATGACAATTCCTCGCTGTCCTGTCACCTCCTGCACAGCTCTGGTTGGAGAACAATGAGGAGGTGAAATGACACCAAAGTAGGGGAAGAAAGGCTACTGGACTCTGGCTCATAAAGTTCATGTGCCTAGGGCATGGTGACGAAGCGTTTGCTATATGACTGGTCATAATATGAAAATCTGAAACTTATGAAGGGTTGTGCAGACTAATGAAGGTAATAATGGCAGTGCTGTTTTTTCAGTGTTTACAGGGAATTCACTACCTCTGGATTATCCTTAAATTATAAGCAAGCACTAAATCTGGTACTTACTTACTCAAGACTTGGTTTTTTATCCTTGAGGGGAAAAGTGGTAAGTTTCTTTTTACTATTTTACTTAAGATAATATGTATTACTCATTGACCTCACAAATTAGGAAATGCTAATTTGAAGAGGATACTCAATGTACTATTCAAAAAGAGAGACGTCCTTTTGAGATAACATAGATACACCTACCATCCATGTCACTTTTCAGTGTTCTAAATAATGCCATCACAGGACTGGCTGCAGTGTGTAGTCCTCACTGGTGTCCCTCAATGTGTCCTCACCTGTATTAGTAGTTTCTCTATGGTGGGACCATTTTTTATATAAATTAGTCCTATCAGTTATAATGATAGGACCTGGCTATAGGAGTAAGGAGTGTTTAAGATTGACTAGCCATTATAATTAAATTCTTACTAGCAGAATGATGAATGAAGGGAAAAGTAGGAGCCCTATGCCCCTTACACAATGTCCACATAAGTTGTGCCAACTGAAAAATCAAAAGACCAACTCACTCATAGGTGGGCCTTGTCTGGGACCATCCATACAGATTGTGCACATCATAGTGACGCACTCTGGATCCATCTGGAAGGATCTGCTCACCCTCCATGCACAGGGTCTTGCTGCTTAGGCCACTGTTCCTGTCCTCCAAATCTGAGGGGAAGAAACTTAAGAATGTGAAAAAACAGCTCTGATGTCTCTTTCAAGGACAGCACTCAGGGTCTTGAGACTAACTTTACCTCTGTATGGTTCATTTTTCTGCTGCCCGGGGGCAGTTGAACAATGCTTGTTTCTGAGATACAATGATACCTGCAGTTGTTTTCAGCATTAAGTTAACTGGAAAAGCAGAGGTTTCTGTGAAAACTGAATGCTCTAAAACACTTCATAACATGGAATATCTAGTCTATTAACCTATAAATTATTTCATGTAAGTCTATGAGAAAGACAAGCTTATCTGCCTCTTACTTTATAGAAAGCTGAAATTGTGACCTTTACATAATGTATGGAAGATCACAAAATTCACAGAAAGAGCATTTTTTAGGGGACAAGATTTAAGCGCAACTCCAAAGTCTATAAGAGAAGAAAATACCATTGCTTCATATCCACTGATGGCAAAAGGAATCCCCAAAGGTAAAGTATTACTAAAAAAAGCAATAGATCCTGATCAATAAATCTGTCTTACCAGTGAGTGAGGAGGAATTGTGCAAAATCACTGAAAATTTTGGAGTACCTTTTGTTAGAAAGAAGTAGAAAGAAGGAACTACACAGAGAGAACCATTCACCACCCAAGGGAGTTCTACAGAGAACTATAAAAAATCTATGCATGAGAATCTTTCAGAGACATTATCTCTGTTAAGTGTTTTCTACTTGAATTTGATAATTCACCTAAGAGGTTCAAAAATGTGCACCCATGTATTTGGAAAAGTGTTTTAAAGTGCTTTTGTCTCTGGTCACTAAAAACACAGAATCCATAAGAGCATGTCCTAAGTGGTCAGGGTGGATCCCTAGACTCTTGCAGTAGTCAACCTCCTTCTAACACCAGAGATCCACAGCTATAGAAGGCCAACGGTCCTTACGTGGCATGTAGGGAGGATGATTCAGAGAAGCATCTGTGCAACCTGAAGGGACAGCTCCATTCACAAAGCTGGCTGGCTCATTCATATCCTAGAAATGTCAAACACAGGCATAGGTCACTTTTAAACATAATTATGTCTTGTCCATTCAGAAATTGGGATGTATTATAGTGAATAAGTTATTTAGCATCCTATAATCCTTGTAAAATTTTGCACAGGTAGGTTTAAAAATTCCTGGTTGGAACTTCTAGGAAGTTCAATTAAACTCTACTTGTGTGACTAGGATTTTAAAACTTCTCCCTCAGGGAAAGCAATTTTCTAAGGAAATCCTAGTAATCACCCCATATATTTGACAACAGACACTTTAGGTAAGGTCCAAGTTTTAAGGGTTATCAAGACTATTCCACTCTCGATTGAGCAAGTGCATTCTGACATGTAAAATGTATTTCTTAAATAACTATTATTCTCTTGCCTAGATATATATCAATAATTCACAAGCCAAGAAACACAAAGATAGACACATACCTATTCAGATGTACACAAACATATATGTACAAGGACACATATGCACACACTTACAATCCACATGCCATCAAACTTCAAGCTCTTCTCTGGATTCTGAGTGTTGCTGTACAGCTCTTCAATTTCCCTCTTCCACCACAGGACAGTTGAATTACGGAAAAAGTCTGGGAAGGCCGCATAAGCTCGGTATTTCTATCAGAATAAAATATAACCCATTCAGGCCAGATAAACACATTAGTCACCAGACACTTACTAAGAACTTAACTCATGAGAAGGCTTATTCTAACCGGTAGAAGAGACTGAAAGACATTCTGAATAGGCCTGCATAATATATTGTTCTTATTAGAAAAATATTGAGTGCAAAGAAAAGGCCTATGTACAAATTACAAAACATCCAACATCTCGAAAACATTCACAGATTTTTTTTTAATATTGCTATGAATGGTAAAAATCAACAACCCTGAACTCACTATGTCATGCCTGAGATACTCAATCCTCAACTTCTGTCCTGCCATTTCCTAAGCTCCCCTCAGAGATAAAGCAGGAGCCAGGAGAGATTCTAAGTAGAAAGAGGCATTGTACCAGATTAGAAAGAAATATTAAAGTAATATTCCCAGGGAAAATACAAAAGGCAGAGTAAGTCTACATTTCACAATATTAGACTAATGTGCATGTGTATTATCTATGGTTTTCAGAACTACACAAAGCTGCAGCTGTGTTTAAATGGGAGAACTAAAAGGGAAGTTTCAATCTCTCCTCTTTATTGTCTCTTAAATAATAAAAGTACTGTCATCATTTTAACACTCCTAAAGTGTACTGTAAGCTTTTTGAGGGTAAGGACTTTTTCTTACATGCTCGTGATGGACCTTTATATTCCCTTTAGTAATTAGCTTAGCATATGACATAATAAATGACAATACTCAATGTTTGACTGTGGAGTCTCAAAATTTAGCAGTAGCAAATATTTATAAATTTCTATGAGGAACAGAAGAAAAAAAATACTGGTTAGGGGAGCTCCAGTTCTTCAATAGCAATAAATCAAGTAGGATCCCATGTTTCTAGACAAAATACAAAATAGGAACCCAGAGAAGAACACAGATATGGATCTATATCCGTAAGTCTGACTCACAGTGAGAGAGCAATGTGCCACATTACTAGGAATCACAGGACGCCTTTGGTTGGGAAATGCAAGTAAAACACAAAAAACTACACAAAGAGAGCTTTTTTTAATCAGAAACAGAGTTCTAAATCAGGGATGGTCAGAAACAATGGGTTTTAGGACAGGGAGATAGATAGAATAAACTGTTATTATCACTGTGTCAGCAGTAGAATTGTATTCCCTATGAAGCACAAGTGGAAAATCAAGCCAACCACAGTTTATTAACCTCACTAAATTTTGGTGAACTATATCCATGTAGTTAAAAATGTCCTTCTATTCTCCAAGGTGCTGTCTCACTTCTTTCTATATTCAACTCTTGTCTTATTGTGATTCCTTTTACTTTCCCTGATCCTAAACCAGTGATATGCCCACCTACATGACTGGCCCCAGGGTTATGTATCACAATCCACTGCACGTTCCCAAAATGAAATTTCTAGGCCTTGCCTCAGAATTACTAAATGAAATTTCCAGGCTTGTGCTCAGAAGTTAGCTTTATATATTAGTAGACTTCTTGGCTCTTTTGTTTTTGTATTTTGTTTTTGTTTTAAACTATCTTCTGCACCACCAAAGCTGGACATCAATAACCACATCCCCACACACTTTATCATGTGGATCATGTGGGTCTTAATACTACAAATAGTTGTAACTGTAATATATGCCAAAATCTCTTATGGCCTTCTAATTGTCTCTCATAATTGGTGCTGAAGGCAAAATAATTCCTTGTGAAGAATCCACTATAGACAAATATCTGTTCCCATGAGAGAGCAAATTTTCAATCATACTGCTGGAAAATAAGGGGTAAAAACAATATAAGAGACTAAAGTCAGGATGAATGTGGAAGGCAAGATGGAGAAGCCAGTCCATGAAAGATGTATAGAGAAAGAGACACAATCAACAAAGGCAAAGGTTAGAAATCATTTTAAAGAGATACCTGAGACAAGAACAGGAAGTCCCAGAATTCAGAGAAAAGATAGCATTCTTTGGAGGCAGCATCAAGTGGAAATTGTACAGGCTTTTGGAATCTGACAGCTTTGAGTTAAAAAATCATCAGTGTCACCTAAAATCATGGATGAGGAATTTAGCACACTAAGGCTTAAATCTACATTGCCATTAGAAGGGAACAATTACTGCATATAAGGTAGTTGACACACAACTGACACCAAGTATGTAAACGTTTTCTCCCTTTTCTTGTCCATGCTATATGACATGCTCAGTACTCTGGGAGATGTACCATTCTGACAGCCACGACCCCACCCAAGATCCACAAGGAGAATTTTACCTCCACTTGACTATCCCAGTCTAGAGAGCTGTTAACAAAAACATCAGGATAATCAGGCCAGACCTGTGGGAAGATAAATGTTCAACACCAATGCATTACACAATCTAACATATATACTAATTACCAAGAAATTATAAGCCATTGCCCAAGGGCTAATAATATTTCAACTGTCATGTAGGATTCATTTGGAGAAAAGTGGATTTGACAAAATTCCTTAGCTGCAGCCACAAATGTTAATTAAAGAAAAACAGAAGTACTAGAAAGGTCAAATAGCAAAATATACAAACACACCAACAGTGTGTAAAAGGTTCCTACAGGCTGGGGGTTGGTGGGTCACCCCTTGAATCATACCTTTCCCCAGATAATGCCTCCATCATTTGGATACTTGATGAAGACGTCATTCTCCACACCCCGAGTGAAGGCAGGGTAGGGCTGCGTCTCATTGCCAGAAATGGCTGGGTCCTGAAACCAAAGCACAAGTCAGGTGGGAAAATCAAGGAATGACAAGGGGCAGAAAAAAAGAACTTTTCAAAAGAGGACTGGGGAATTAACCTTCACTCAAATTGTAGAGCTCCTGTGAATACTGGGAAATACATTTTTATATTGTACTTTCAATTACTGTGTTCATAATATGGAAATAAACACAGCATAACATGTCCTCAACCAAATCTACTCAGTACCCAAGACTCCACACATTCACATGAAAACTAACCAGAATGAGGATGACCCGCATCCCATCAGCCTTCAAGCGATCGATCAGAGCTGGAAACCCAGCAAACTTGGGGCTGAGGGTGAAGTCCAGCTGCCGCTCCATGTAGTCGATGTCTGAGTACTGCACATCCTGTGGGAGGACACAGGGAAACAGAGGGGCTGAGGAGGTGCAATCCAGTTCTAGAAGGCAGCGACCTTCCAATGCTGATGGTGAAGTTTTCTGTTGGGCTCTTTCAAATCACAACTCTGGCATTTTTTGATACATGTCCAGAAAGTTCATCTAATTTTTCAAATTTTTACACATAAACTGGTATGATTTGTATCAAGATGTCCCCCCAAATCCTCATAGGCTCATTGGTGGAACTTTTCAGAAGTGACTTGTTCTAGAGTATGAGATACTGGAATTAAGGGTATGTGTCATACTGAATAAGTCCAATAAGTGATTTTTCATAGTTCTAGCTGTGGATTATGGAAAGGCCAACTCTGGGTATGGGTGGCATCACCCAAAAGGCTCATAGCCTGGATGGGATAAAAAGGAAAAGGAGGTTTGCTTTGCTGCTGTTTCTGCTGCTTGCTGCTGCTGCCTTGTACCTGCCACACTATGAACTGTTTCATCTCTGTGATGCCCTTCTGCCATGCCACCCTGCTTTGGAGCCACTTGAAACCTCTACAAACTGTGAGTCAAAATAAACCTTTCCTCCTTTAGGTATTGGGTATTTTGCCTCAGCAATAAGGAAAGTAACTAAAACATTAAACTTATGACAAAGTGTATGTGCAAGGGCTTTCACAGTAAAAAATAAAACACATTATGAGAAAGTACTTTGTGAATCGCCAATATGTAAAGAGTGGTTTTGGTTACTGCCCCTAGAATGCTGCCCTTAGTATTAATGATTTTTCTTCACAAAACTCATGTGAACTGTGCAACCATAACACAATATGGACCATAGCACAATATGGACACAAAATCTACTACAAAACAAAAAAACCCCACAAACTTGTATATAAATATTTCATCCAATCTTGTAGGTAATCAGACACAGTTCTCTTATGAAGAACATATACTTTGTGATGTCATTTCCTTTCATTCTACATTATGGAGAATAAATTTAAACATAAATGTGGTCCACAAGGTCAGTTTTGATTCTCATACCCCTCTTGTCCTCAGGTTTGTTTCCATATGTACTTGCTCTGGAAACCCCTGCCAGGATCCCCACAGTCGGCCTATGATTGACCAAGAGTGGGTAAAAACACTGTGCTGCAGTCACCAGGCACTGGAACAGAGGACACATCTCCACATACAATAGTCTCATGCATTTTAATTCCTTTTAATTAAGCAAAACTATTGTTTAGGGAATCTTTTATTCTTAGTAGGACCCAAAAGTTTTAAAATAAATGCCTTGAAGTCATGTAAAAGAAATGGAAGAGCGCATGATACAGCAGAAAGAGTCCTGGACACAGCTTCATCTCATCTCTGTGAGCCACCAGTGCTATAGGATCTAGGTGGGAGCCAAATTTCCTTTGTGCATTACTGTGTTGGACTGAGACTCAATGTGATGTCATGTGAGAAAGCTCTTTGTCTCCCTCGAGAAAATAACAACAATCTACACCTAATCCAGACAGTGAGACACCTAAGCTAGCTACAAGATCACAGAGCTAATAAACACAACCCACACGTACATAGGGGATCTGGGCAGACACCATGTCATCGTACAGGTTGGCAATCTCAGAGTCATTCTCATATCCATAGCGACACAGCTGGAACCCCAGGGCCCAGTAAGGCACCATCACAGGCCGACCAATCACCTAGAAAATAAACAAAAAATAATAGTCTTTATAAGGAAGAGGCCAGATAAATGTAATACAAGAATTGTCCAATTAGGCAGTCAATAAATTCAAATCCAGAGATTAACCATAAGGATGCAGAACCATGACAATACAACAAGGAAAGAGTTCTGCTATACTGAATCTCCTATAAGAATTCTGGAAAATCTGGCCTTGCTCTGATTCTTAGATTTGGTCTAATTTATATATTAAGAACCCATAACCCAAAGGAAAAATGCATGGGTGGCTCTCCAGCTTCATGTCCTACTAGCTGCGAACATCAAGGAAAGGGAAATACTGTTTTGTGTTTTGGCTTCTTTATCTGTAAATTGGAGGTAATAGTAGCATCTGTCCAGTGTTTTTATGAGGACAGAATAAGAAAATATATGTGAAGTTCTTTGACATGCAGTAAATAATAGATGTAGTAATTATTATGTAAGTGCCTGTTAGTGCTGCAAAAAAACACCAACACTGTCATCAACACTCCTCAGAACCACCACATTACCAACACCCTCAAAATTATCATCACATTTCCCAACCTCAGCACCACCACCATTGCCTCACCACCACTACAACTTCACTGCTACTCCATCACCAAAACTAACATCATTCCCTCCAACTCCACAGCCACTACCATCAAACCTACCATCTTTATCATCACCATGACTATACTAAAAATAATGCACCCTCCACTACCACTAGCCTTTTCACTATGAATGTTAGCATGACTACTTCTACTACTCTACAATAAGTAGAGGCCATGAATTTAATGGCTATTTTGTGTATTTGCTTCCCTCTACTCTAAAATAGATGTCTCTGAAGAAGGACAATGATTTCATTTATCATATGACATTTGCATAAATGAATGTAGGGTTTAGAATACAGTAGGGGCCAAACAAATACCTGATAAGCAAAAAAAAAAATTCTCCTACCTCAGTGTACTGCTGAGTGACAAGCTCTGGAGTTGGGCCCAAGAACACATAAAAGTCCAGAATTCCCCCCGTGGTGCGGTATGTCAGGGCAGGCAAGGGCTGGAACGTCACATCTGAAAAGATAGGAAAATGCCAACCAACTTGGAAAACTTCATGATGAGGAATTAGCTCTGGCATCCATATTTCTCCTTATAGAGTACTGAGAGCAAATATTCTGCACTTCACTCACAAGAATTAAACAAGATGAGAGATAATTTATAGGTCTCATCCTTCGATGTTTCTCCTATGGTGTTCCATATTATGATGTTATATGTTTTGCAATTTTGCTTTTAAAAACCATCATAACTTGTATTTAAAAATAGATTTACAATTAATGAAAGAACTACAACTGAGAGTTCGCATGCGTATAAGGCCCAGGTTTTCCCCAGTAAGTATCTTACTTAACAACCATGTACTGTCAAGCAGGAGGCTGGCAAGTATGAAATATTGTTAACTCATATACAGATTCATCATTCTCTCCTTACATCCTGATTTTCCATTGATTTCCTACATACCATACAAATTTTATGCATATCATCACATCCCAAAATTTAGTACACTGATTCATAGATTACAAATTATTCAAGCTTGATAGTTGCTCCCACTAGCTGAACTGTAGGATATTTCAAAGTAACTGAGTTTTGTTTTCCTTTCCTATGTGATTTTTGTCGAAAATAAAGAGTAATCTTATTATCACTTGCCACTGGAATGAAATAAGCAGAATGCTAAACAGAACAATAAAACCTGCAAGATAGTAATTACGACTTTAGGGACAGCTAGGTTACACACATTCTAACATTACTCAAGAGTTAAGTAGTATTCAGAAACAAAAGCAGCACTGACATCACCTACCCATGGCATTGCTGTTCAGCAGGAGCACACTGTGGGCATTGCCATCCTCCTCAAGTCCCATGTAGTAAGGGTGGACACCATAGGAATTCAGCTTGTACTGAGATCATGGGGGGAGAAGCAAAACGGGCTTAGAATACACTAGGACTGATTAAGAAATTCAACAAATATGTTCATTAAGATGGGTCTCGTCTTTTCTGAGAAGTTAAACACAGGTCAAAGAAAGGTGACAGGGCATGGGCCCACTTGTCTAAGAACACAGTGAGACAAGCCACATCCACCAGGGAAGACGAAGCACAAAGCACACACAGTGGAGGTAAACACAGGCAGAGATGCACGCTTACCCCCGGGGGCTGGTCTCGGGTAAACATGCCCCACGTGTGCCAGTTCAGGTCTCTCCTAAAGGCCGTGTGCTCCGTTTCACCAAAGCCATAGATGTAAGAGGAGGGCAGGCGGGTGGAGATGCGGAGGAACATGTCATTGAAGGTGAAGCCCAGGACCTGCGAGTCCCAACTGTGAATGAACAGGTAGATAACAAAACAACTTCAGCTTTCCTAGTAAGTTTGAGCAGCTGACTTTCCAAGGACAACAGAGCTGTTGATTCCTTCTTGCTGACGGGCACTATTGATCTCCCAAGTGTAACACAATGTCTATGTGGATAAAATAATCACTGGCATCCTTGTTGAAAGCCAGAAGTCAGCCTTCCTTCACTTTCTTTTTTTTTTTTTTGCACCGGGGATTGAACTCACAGCCTCATGCCTGCCAGACAGGCACTTAAGCCACTGAGCCAAACTCCCAGCCCTAGTTTTTTAAGGCAGGGTCACACTATGTAGCTCAGGCCAGCCTTGCACTCGTGTTGTAGCCCAAGCCGGCCTCAAACTCACAACGCTCCACCTACCTCAGCCTCCCGAGTGCTGGGATTAAAGGCATGCGCCACCACGCCCAGCTCTTCCTTTACTTTCTCTACCACTGAGTCCTTTCACTGCTGGCCCCACAACACCAAAGTCAATTAGTTCCCACCATCTCATCTGCCACCCTCCAGGCCAGCCCTGCCTTCTGCTCTTGCTCTATGTGCTCCATTCCCTTCATGGATGCTTCCTGATGTTTCTAAAGGAACCTCATATCATGCTGTTCCTCTATTAGATTCTTCAGTGGCTTCTAATGAAAACACCACATACACTCTCTAAAGCTGCACCTGATCCTAAACCACTTAGTATCCTGGCTTCACCCCCCACTTCTCCCTTCCCCAAGTATTATTTTAGACCTTTCTATTGCTAGATATGCCAAGTTTCCTCTTTTTGTGGCCTATGCATTTACTATTCCCTTCATCTAAACTATTCTTTCCTTTCTCAAAGCTCATGTGGGTGCATTCTTCTCTATATCCAAGCATTATTTCAAATGTCATCTCTTTAGAGATGACTGACGACCACAATATCAAAAGCAGAAATCTCTGGCAACTCTCTTAATCTACTCTTCTTCCTACCAGGTAGTTATCACTATCTAGCTTATTCTGTAGATTATAATTAAACTATCTTTGGTATCATGAGAAGAAAGACTCCTTCAATCCTAGCATAAAACAGTATGTAACACAGAGAAGGCACCTTACAAATATTTATTAGTTGAATGAATTCCCAGGAACATGTAACTGCCCCAGCAATTATTCTTGGGCTCCTAAGAAAAGACCTGAAGGAAATAACATATTCATGGATCTAGAAATCAACAGTGTTTTTATTTGAACCAGGATATATCCAAGGACAAAGGACTGACAAGGAAAATGTAAGTGACCAGAAATTCCAATTCAGAGTAGGAGCCACTTACATTACTGTGCCTGTGCTTTTCCGGCGAATCTCAATTCCAAATGGATTTTCCTTAATGAGGACATCATAAAGTCGACTCTGAGAGGTGCTGGATGGAACCCTGGGTATGTTCAATGGAACTGGAACTTCATAGCGATTGTTGTTGGGGTCATAAATCTAGGGAAAAGAAATCGAATTTTGATTAGATGTATAGAGGGGAAAATATCCTGCTGTTTCATTACACAGCAAGTGTTTATAGTTAATGATATTTCTTCATAGAATTCAAAATAGTTAGAAGTTAGGATTTTAATGTTCTCAATTTAAAGGAATGAGAGATATCTGAAATGATGAATAATTATCCTAAGTTGATCAGTTTACAATATATAAAAGGATCAAAACATCACACTATACAGGTGTACCACCATTACTGTCAATTTTTTAAAAAGTCTTTTATTCAATGATAATACTCTTGAAATCTATATCTTAGCAGAATGTTGCCATTTTTGACAGAGTATCTTTTATTGTTGTTTTCTCTAATCTCCTAATACCTGGGATTTAATTAGCATATCAAAGAACAATGTTAGATTTAACATTTTGAACTACATGTGCTATATTACATTTTAAGCCCTCTAATACAATAACACTCTCACTTTGATATTGGTGCTGCTTAAAATATACTCAGAAGTCAGTGCGGTAATTATGAATGCATTCATTTTTGTGTGTGGGTATATGACAATGTGAACACTTAAAAACTATTTGGAAGTGGAAAATACTCCCCCAAAAAGCATGGACTACTGGCAAATGCAAGATCATGAGTTCAATTCTCAGTACAAAAAAAAAAAAAGCATGAACTACTTGAATTAATGTCCTTGCTGAAAAATGTATATAAATTGATTTATTGGGTATGTACTACATAGCTGTTTGATACTGTACTGGATACCAGGGATTTAAACTGATTAAGTCAAAATTATTATTTTGAAAATTTCATATTTTAACTTGAAGGGAAAGAGAATCAGTCACAACGCTTCAGTGATACGAGTTAATGCAAAACTATGTAGAAGTGTTGTGAGATTATAGGGAACTGTTTCTGGGGCACTATCACTCTGAGAAAAATATATACTGAATTGTAAAGTTTTGTAGCCATTAACCAAGTACAAAATGAGACTATGTCTTTTTTTTTTTTTTTTTTTTTTTTTTTGGTACCGAGGATTGAACTCATGACCTCACATTTGCCAGGCAGACGCTTATGCCACTGAGCCAAATCCCCAGCCCGAGACTGTCTTTCTGGCAAAGAAACAAGAAAGACAAAGGCATGGAGTATAAAAGTGGGTTTAGAAAGAGGCACACATTTGGAAGAGAGCTACTGCTTTATCGAAAGGCAGAGTAAGCAGGAGTTAATAGTAGGCCAAGCAAATTCACTCATTTCAAATCCACGCCCGCCTATGGTGTGGATGCAAACATAAAAGCATCAGTCCCTCACCTGCCCCACCCAAAGGGAAGACTCCTAACTGTTCTCTCCATTTCTCACTCTCCTAGCTATTTTCCTGAGTAGCCACCACAATCTTAAATGAAAATTAGGATGCATCACACTGTTCTATTAACCATTTCTCGCTGTTCTTTGGATTAGGATTAGGATCGAATTTATCACATCACTGAGTTTACAGGAGTGAACTGGCTGGGTGTGGTTACAAATGCCTATAATTTTAGCATTCCAGGAATCTGAGGCAAGAAGATCATAAGTTCAAGCTCAGTCTAGCTTGAACAGTCAAGCTCAACTGAATGATTCTGTATGACTCCATCTTAAAAATAAAATATAAAAAACAGGATATAGATGTAGGTCAGTGCAAAGGCCCTGGATTTAATCCTTAGTACTCAAAAAAAAAAAAAAAAATAGTAAGACCAAAAAATGCTGTGTCAGTACCTATCTGACACATACACAGTGTTTACCTTAAACTGCAGCATTTCATCCTTATGGTAGGTCACCTGCAGGCGGAGGGGGCTCACAGGGGTGGAGGGGAAGGCATTGGCGTAATCAGAAGACTTTAAGGAGATGTCAGCGCTGGCTCCATGTGAGTCATACTGCACGTTGCTGACAGAGTACAAATCGGTGACAAAATAGCAAAATGGGACACCTTGGGTACTGGATTCCTGAAATAACAAATCAATTTTACAGATCAGCATAGCGTCCCAGAGTTACCAAATAGTGATAGAAAAGGCAATTCATGTGGATAAAATGTCACCATCGCACTTTTTTACTTAAGTATCATGTGGTAGTGGCAAAAAGTTAAATTACTAATCTCTGAAGAAAACACTTATTAAAAACATGGATAATTAGCCTTACACCCGGATTAGGTTCCTTTGGAAGCCTTTTCTTTCTCTGGCTTGTAAATATATCTGTGAAACTGTAGATTAAAAGTAGAAAACTGTAGATAGAAAGAGTTCAGTGAGCACCAACACCATCAGCAAGCTTACCTCCCAGACACAGCCACGGGCAATGCAGTTTGCTTCAGTAACGCCATGCTCATCGGGGTAACAGTCTATTTTTACTTCATCCCTTACGGTTGTGCTCCACTCCACCGTATATGCGTCTCCCAGGACAAGATTAATTTCTGTGATAATGGCAACCTGTAGGAATGCAGAAGTCACAGGAAATTCAGCCTCAGGATGAAGGACTTGCAAATCTGAAACCTTTTTTAATAAAACAAATAGAAATGATACTAGACTCTCACCAATCCAATTACCATGTCGCTATAACTTGGATGAATAGAGCTGTGCATATAATAGAGGGACTGGTCAGTAGCAACACAGCAAATGTAACTACTCTGTCAAAACTTGTACATTACATTGTAGCAAGAAATGAGTTAAATAAAAGCTGTTGTGATCACCCCTTTTCTTTCCTTTCTTTTTTCTTTGTCTCCCCTTATTCATCTTTATTCAGTCATCTCCTCCCAAATTGAGCTTATCTTCTTTCACTTCACTTCCCAAACCAATGCCTCTTTTGGTCTGCTTTGGTGGAATGACATGACTACGGTCTGATTCCTATTTTGGTATGGAATCTTAGATGAACGGTCTAAATTCTTTGGGTTACTTTTATCAACTGAAAAACTGGCAAGCTATTTAATCATAACATTTCCTTTGATTTCTAACTTCTAGCTTCTTCATTTCTCCAAGACAAAATATTAAAAATTGGGAATCTTTCCTGAATCCTCCTCTCCAGTTCAAATATTTCATATTTTTGCATATTGGTCTGATGTTTAACTCTTCTCTAAATAGCCTTTTTTATGGTTCATGTTCTCATTTGTCAAAACCACTATGAACATACTTGGAGGATTAGTATCCTTCTCCCAGTCTCCTAATATAAATCATCTTGCCCTCCCTGTGCTACTAAACCCATCCTTCACCTCCACTTCCTACAAAGCCTTACCTCACAGAGTACATAAAATATTTTCTCCTTACAGCAAAGTGCCTGGTTAATATCTAATTATTTTTTGTTTGTTTGTTTGTTTTATTGAGATAGGGTCTTGTTATGTAGTTGAGGCTGGCCTTGAACTCACTAAGTAATCCAAGTTGGCCTCAAATTGATAGCAATTCTCCTGCCTCAGCCTTCCAAGTGCTGAGATTATTGACTTGCACCACCACACCCAGTTTAAATGTGTGAATTTTTAATGAACATATCAGAACTATAGCCATGCAAAAGTAAATTCAAGTTCACTGGGACTTTCTTCTCCCCACCTCCCACTGGGTATTTCTGACCCAACAATCCTCTCTTAATTTGAAGGTTTGCTCCATCACTTTTACGAGTTTTGCTCTTTTTTCTTTTTAATTCATCCTACATCAGGATTGCAGTGAATGAAACCGAGCACTCATTTTCAACAATAAAAGAAGAAAAGACTTCAATCCTGAAAACTTTGAAGCACTAAATCAATAACAGCAACTCTCTGTTTTCTAATCTTCTAATGGTAGAATAAAAAACAAATCCTAATTTGTTACCATTTGGCATTCCCAGCCACTTGCAACCAAAAAACTCCCCAAACCAATTCAATATTCTATCTTTCAAGGCCCAGTTCTAGCCTTGCCCAATCTGAGAGGCGTGGCTCAACGATTCCACTAAACTTTGAATATCAAATAAGACAAGCACTAACAATTCCTCTATATTCATTTTGATTTCCTGCCACCTTGCAATATTTTCATTCAGGCAAATTATGGCTCCCCTCCACCCAAATTCCAACAATGTAAGAGTTAATTTTGTCCTATGTTAATTAATTTATCTGACTAAAAAAGATTCAGTTTGTTTTCACACATACATATGCAAAATGTCTTGAACTTTGAAGTATTCAAAGTTACATAACCAAACACATCACTTTATCACTAACATTATAATGTGTGCGTGCTCAATTTAACATTAAAGTGAAAGCCTTAGCCACTTAGATTTCTCAAATTTAGAAGAACACTCACAAACCATGCAGGCCCAGCAGCTCTGATACCAGGAGCTCCTGAGTACTTATGATCAGAATTATTTGGAGAAAGAAGTCTTCAAAATGTTAAGGCATCAGGTAAGCAGATTATAAAATATTCGACAGGGTAAGATATCATCACAAATGTTGAAAATTTATTTCACTATTATCATCTCGTCAAATAAGCATTCATTAGGTAGGATTACCAAATTCTTTGTGCTAATGTATTTCTTGAGAATGTACATATTGGAATGACCGTCTGTGTATCATACTTAAAATAGAGGGACCTTCAGACTTTCAATTCACAGGACTTCTTCCTCCCACCTTTACCTGTCAGCATCTCCCACAAGTTTCCAGATCCCTTTTCCTCAGGCCATTCCCCACTTTCCTCACTCTGCTCTTCTTGTGCCCACTCCTCATAACTCTTTACTGGAAGGAAAGTCAGTGAAGAGAGCAGAACACCCAAGTGCAGACAAGACAAAAAGGATGGAAATACCATTTTACCTCAGCCCATTCCTCAGCAGCTCCCTATCTCAATCTAGCTCTGGTCATCTCCTCATTCTCATTTTCTTTCCCAACCCTCTGACGTCCCCACCACAGAGCTCACAGTGCTTTGGCGCTTTAGAAACTCATTCAGCCTTTGCAGAAAGACATACCATCGTGTTAAGAAAAAATACAAAATGAAGCAACAACAAAGTTCAACAAAATGAACTTTTACCTTCAGATTAGGATCATAAGTGACTTTAGGAGAAGACTGAGTGAGGACACCATTGCGTTTCACTGCAACATTGATAGGTTCCTGTGTCCCAAGTATTTTAATCTCCTGAAATGTTAAGTTATTGGGGTCCTCATAGTTTGACCGAGAAATCGTCACATCCAAGCGGTTCTACAAAACAATTAAAAACAAAAGTTTGCCTGTAATGCACAGATTCTCTAATCACTAAAATGCTACAGATGACACCAGATCTTTCCCACTACTCTCAATGCCCCAGCTTTCTCTACTAAGTGTGGTCAAGGGCTGAAAGTTTATTTTAAAAATACTCTAAGAAAAAACATTAGGGACATACATACACGGAGAGATACTTTAGAAAATTATCTTTGAAATACTAGCTCTTTTATCAGTATTATTGCCACTTTTTGATAGCACAGATGATGAAATTATTGGCAGTTGTTAAGTCATAACTGGAAATTTTTTGTTAGTACAAACAAAGTTACAAATATAATCACACACATAACACATACAACCCACATATGGTAATGGTCAATTGCCCACTGCTAAGATTCATAAAAACATGCTACTCACTTCAGTGACAGAAAACTCACATAGAAGGTAAACTTCACTGACCACAGTATCTGAAAGCAGAAGAAAGACAAGTCAGACTGGCCTGTCTATCACAGAATAAATCTCAGTTGCCTCCCCTTAAAGACACTCTTGATGTCACAAAGGATTTCCTTCTTTATGTGACTGAATGATATTTATTTGTACGTATTTACCACAACCTCTCTATTCATTCATCTATGAGTGGGCACTTAGGTCATTTCCATATCTCAGCTTTTGTGACTATGCTGCAACGTGCATGGGGACGCACATATCTCTCTGACATACTGATTTCAATTCTTTTAAACATAAACTCAAAAACAGGATTACTAAACATATGGTAGTTCTAGTTTTAATATTTCAAGGATCCTCAAAATATTATACCATTTTGTATAATGACTTTACCAATTTGTATTTCCACCAATAGTGTACAAAGGTTCATCTAATTTTCTCAGCATCTTGGCCCATGCTTGCAAGCTCTTATCTTTTTCACTGCAGCCACTCTAACAGGTGGGAGGTGATAGCTCACTGTAAATTGTGATTTGCATTTCTCTGCTGTTTAGTGATGTTCAGTACCTTTTTATATATCTACAGGTCAGCTGTATGTGTTCACTGGAAAAACATCTATTTCAGTTCTTTCCCATTTTAAAATCAGGTTATTTATTTCCTCATTATTGAGTTTGAAGAGTTCCTTTTATATGCTTTATGTTAAACCTCTAGCAGATAAGTGGCTTGCATACATTTTTTCCAGTACTGTATCTTCCCTTTTCATTCTGTTGACTCTTATTATGCAGAAGCTTTTTAGATTGCGATAGTATCATTTATTATGTTTTGCTTTTCTTGCCTCTGCTTGTGGTATAATAGTCAAAAACACACTGCATGCCTAATATCAAAGAGTTTCTTTCCTAGTTTTCTCCTAGAGTTTTTGGTTTCATCCCTGAGTTGCCAAAATATGGAAACCACCTAAGCAAACAACTGCAGATATATATATGATATATACTTACATTTAAGTGCAGATATATATTCAAATATAAATGGGGATTATATATAATGGAATACTACACAGTGATTAAAAGAGAAGTAAATATAAATGGGGATGTATATATAATGGAATACTACACAGTGACTATATGAATGAATCTGGACCACATTATACTAAGTGAAATAGCCCAGACATAGGAAATAATACCATATAACTGCTGCTATATACAGAATATGAGAAAAGACCATTTCATAGAAGCAGAAGTCAGATCAGTTAAACCAGTTAGGGACAGAGGAATGCAAAAAAATGGTAAGATACTGATCAAAGATTATAAATGTTCAGTTAAGCAATGAACAAGTTCAAGGGTGCTCCTGTACAACACTGGTGGAGAGTAATGTGTTAGTTAATTAGATCGTGGTAATCATTATACAATATATATATAGAGAGAAAGATATGTATACCTCATTAAACAACATATATATATCACATTAAACAAGATATATATATATATTGTTCATCCAAAATATATTCACTCTTTATTTGATGAATAAACGTTTTTAATAAATGGGAAGCCTTTTTAAAAGTATAGATTGAGAACGACAAGATTATTAACAGAGTCTCCTTGGCTAAGCTCCTGTTTTTCCCTGTTTCCTATTGTAATCTGGAAAATACTCTCTTCCAAGTGCTAAACTGTAAACACAAAAATACTTAATCTTGAAAACTGCTGAAAAGCCTGGCTAGATGTGTATGTACTAGAGAAGGATATTCTCCTTGCCTTCTTTTGGGTGAAGATATTTACATGACAGATGAATGAATTACAGACAGTCTTGGAAAATGTGTGTTCCAGGTACCACCGGCAATAAAGTAAGAGCCTGTTATAGATCGCTGGCCAAAAGGAGAAATCTGATAAGTAGAAATGAGTTTTCCTTCCAACTGTGGTTCATCTATCACTGCTCCTCAATGCAGCAAACAGGACAAAGTTGACTTTTGCTACTATGTGTGGGGAGACTTCTCACACTGCCAAATGACCAGCAAAAGTGAAGGGCCATAAGCCAAAGATGCAGGTTGGGGACAGCATCCTTCTTACCACAATACTCACCCTTTGATTCACCATCATCCCAAAAGAGCTCCCCTTTTGCTTCTTTGTTCTCATCCAAGGCAATGATGAGACCTAGAGGATTCCGCCGACTGTGGAAAACAAGATTCATGTAAGTGATGAAAAGGACACCAAAAATGTTGTCCCATGTTTCTGTCAAATTTAAAATGGGAAAAGCAAGTAACAGCAAGTGGCAGTGCTTTCTTTCAGACACAAGTCAAGTATTGGCAGGAACTTATTTCTCTTCTATCAGTAATGTCACCAGAAACAGAAATACCCCAAACATTGCAACAAACATCCATTTAGGAGACAATAATGCAAGCACCAAAATCACTGTTATTACTACAGTAAAACTATTATTTAGGAGACAGATGATTGGAAAAGAAAGGAATCCTAAACAATAATGTATCTGTAAGGACAAGTTAGGGATGCCACCTGCAGGAACAATGCTACTCGTCATAAGGAGGAGTCACTTTACTTTCCTAAAGACCATGTATACTCAGAAAGCAAAGCATTCGATGAGGTCAGTCTATTTAATGGCAACTTTTCTTTTTTGATTTTTTAAAATTTTGTTTTAAGAGAAAAGAAGAATTTTAATTATCTAATTTAAAATTTAAAACAGGAAACAGAAAACACTATTCAAAGAAGAAATAGATTAATGTAGGGAAGGAGTGAGAAAGAAAACAACTTAATCTGAGATCTCATTTCATCACTCCTTTGGAATACACTCAAATTCCCTGCTCCTTCTGTGACCCTCTCTGGCCTCACATTCCTTATTGTGTTCTTGTGCCACTGAGTTCCCATTATACAAGCACATTCCTATCAACAAAATCACCTGCTTTCATTTACAGCCCATTCATTGAGCTGCCATTGCTAAGTCTAGAAAATACAAAGATAAATGCATCATAACCCTAGGCCTCTTCAACCCTCAATATTTTAAGATTAGACACATTCACCAAATAATCAAGGCAAAAAACAAAAGCCAGCACAAAAGTTAAGATACTCCAGGAGTCCTGAATGACATTTCCAGAGTATAGCAGAGTGGATATTCTAAAGCACCTACAGACTAAAGTGCTACTTAATACTAAATAAATTACAACACATATTCCTGATTTTAAAAAATTGCTGAACTTGCAAGAAAATATAAAATCTAGCCATAAGTGAAAGACAAGAAAATAAAATGTGAGTTCAAATCATAAAGAAAGCCAGTAAGTAAATACTGAAATTTACCTGGAGCAAGTCTATAATAGCTATAATTGAACCACTAAACCTGGTAACCCAAGGTACAGTCCCTGAACCTCCAATTCCTTATGAAACCAGAGTCTTAGAAGGAAAAAACATGATACTAGGTAGGAAGCAGTCACTGATTTGCAACCAAAAGGAAAGTAAATCATCTCTGGAGACCATACATGTGTCCTTAAAATCACTACATTTGAAAAACAAAACATCATTAAATGCACAATGTAAGAAGTTAGCATCAACAAAAGTTAGAAAACACTATAGATTAACGTTCTGCTAAAAACTTCAAATAATAGAATATTGAGACACAGAGCATGAAATAACTAACAGTGGTATATTTAACAATATTAAAAAGAACATAAAACTCTGATAAGGAGCAAATATATATTTTTAAATGACCAAACATTAGAAGCAGTAGCACTCCCTCTGCTGGAAGAATATGAGAAAATGCCTTGCAGATAAATCCCAGTTTGATCTGTAGCATTGAGTATGCATAATCACATGGTGTAGCTCAGTGGTAAAATGCCTTCCCAGCATGGTGGTGGCCCTAACCCTTTTGGAAAGGGTAATAGGTAAGAGATTCAAATGCAGTAAAATCAATGGGCCTGTTTGGGGAATAGGATATTTTTGCATGGCTAATGTGTGTGCCTACTAATACATTGCAGGAGACACAGTTGCTAAGGTCATCTTGGAATCTGATTGCGGTTGGCCTTGAACGCCCTAGAATTAAAAGAGTTCACGCTTCAAGCAGGAAAGTAACAAGTTAAGATTTTTCATTTCAGAAAGATAATTTTGGTGTCACTATGCAGAAAACCTGAAGCTGAAAAATAGAGCAAAAGAACCCAATTTGTATTGAATTTAGGCACATTTTTGTAAAAAGTCTATAATTTAAAAACATAAGGAAGTAAAAAAGGTTCAAAAGAAAAGACAGGTTTCTAGCCTCCCAGGAATTCCAAGTCTATTAAAATCAAATAAGCTAATATTTTCAGGGACATAAAGATATAAAATTGCATCTCTTTAGTACAGATGGAATCTAGGATTTTTAAGATTAGATAAAAATAAAAATCAATGACATAAGAGAGCTTTGAGGTTTGCAAAAAGATATAGTTTTTAACCTAGCTTTGAATCACAAGACAGTCTTGGTGTCAGAAGAGGAACTGGAAGTATTGAGGTTACAGGAAGACAGACAATGGGTCTGGACTCTAGAAATGACAATGTCTGAGGCAAGAATAGAGAACCACGAGTGGATGGTCTGGCCAAGGCACGTAAAGAGACAAAGTAACTTCTGTGGTCAAAATTGAGCATTTTTCCAAGATATGAGCATTTCAATGCTAAAATGACAACAGGACCAGGCAAACTAGCAAGGCCGACCATCCTGGCTGGTTGTGCATTTTAAGAAATTTGGAGGGTTTGCAGAAAGCCAGGGATAAAGGTCTTTCAAAATCTACCTAGGTGGAGCACTAGACCAACAGCTTCTTGAGAAGAGACAGGAAAATCCAAGAAGAGAGTTTGAAGACCATCTGCCAACACAGACACACACACATACAAACACAGAGAGAGAGAGGTGGAGAGAGAGAGAGAGAGAGAGAGAAGCAGCAGCAGTAGCGGCAGCGGCAGCAGCAGCCTCATGGTACTCCACATGATGTTTTAGCATTCTCTAGTCAACAGAGAGATACGGAAATGACAGCTTTTTCTCCCTCACTCTTGAAAGACATTCCTAGCCATGCTGTACCTGGCCACAGTGGTTGTACTTGGCTGTTGTGTGGGGAAGATGTAGCCTCCTCGTAGATGAAGTCCGATCTTGTCTCCAGGAAGTTCCATCTCGATGTTTTGCTTTCTCCATTCCAACTGGCCACCCTGATGCAGGCAGATAAATCAAACATACTGGTCTGATAGCACATGAACCTGCATTGGTCACTCATGTGCTAAGTTATCTACTGGCCTCTCCTTTCCCACTTAGCTGCATTACTGTCTACTCAGGCAATCAAATAAGAAAAGAAAACAATTCAGAACATGTGTTGTGGCAAGCTGAGAGTTTGTGAGAATGTTCATGCTATGCTGAGGCTGTTTGACACTGTTATGGTTTAGATCTAAGATGTCCCCTAAAAGACTCATGTGTTTGGAAGGTGATTGGATCATACAGCACTATCCACATCAGTGGATTCACCCAATGATGAGTTCGTTACTTGAATGTTGAAGTGCTATTAGGAGCAGGGGTCTAGTTAGAGGCAGCTCACTGGGGTGCGACCTGCAGGATTCTTGTCCCTGGTTTCTCCCTTCAATCTCTCTTCTTCCTGGACACCAGGGGTTGAAAAATTGTCCTGCACCACGGCTTTCTACCATGCAGTTTCTGTCTTGGAGCCAGCCCACAATGGATGGAACCTATGAGCCAAAATAAATCTCTCTTCCTTTAACTTGTTAATGTCCAGTATTTTGTTCCACTGACAGGAAAGTGAATAATACATATTATATGAACTAATATTTCTGAATAATCTAAATTCTAACTAATCTCAAATTGCCCATGAACCTCTCAAATATTTGCTCATATCATTTGTCTTTATCTAATTGCTGAATAAAATATAAATATATTATCATTGTGACTAATATTAGGCTCATTTTATGCAGTTCTGCTGTGAATGCGTAACTGTTCCTTTCTTCAGGAATCAACTGTCTATGAAGTGTAGCATGGTCTAAAGGAGTTGAAGAAAAGTCCAAGCTACTTACAGTCTCATAGTCATACCAGATTGCATCAGGAATATATGCTGTCACTTTCTCTTCACCCTAAAATTAAAACAAAATATTGTCTTCTATGACTCAATCTCTGAGGGGAAGAAATGGATTTCCTAACATCCCTTAGGAAAATTCTTAACCATATTTAGAAAAGGCAGACATGCCTTTCTTTTCTCTATTATTGAATCATTACTTTCTTCTGCCTTTCTTCTAGAACAGATAATAGAAGCCATAACTTGCCATTCTAGAAAAAATCCCAAATGAGACATTAGGAATAGTAGGCCAGATGTCATGGTGCATGCCTTTAATCCCAGCACTCGGGAGGCTGAGGTAGGAGGAGTGTTGTGAGTTTGAGGCTGGCTTGGGCTACAACATGAGGGCAAGGTCAGCCTGAGCTACATAGTGTGAACCTGCCTCAAAAAAAACTAGGGCTGGGAGTTTGGCTCAGTGGCTTAAGCGCCTGTCTGGCAGGTGTGAGGTTCTGAGTTCGAACCCCAGTGCCACCAAAAAAAAAAAAAAAGGGAATAGTAGTAATAATGAAACATGCAATGTGGGAAGCATTCCAGTTTTCATCTATTATCTCATTTAATCTACCTTACAGGCCCAAATGGAAGGTACTGTTATTATTCCATCATTACAGATGAGAAATCAACACAATAATTTGTCCTACATCACACAGGTTTTTAAGCGGTGGAAAAAGCAATCACACCCTGATCAGTTTGACTTTAGAACAAGTGCTGGTCACTGTTGCATTCTGCTGCTATATCACACAGCAAGCAATGATCTGCTGTGACAATCTGACAACACATCAGATCAATTCTAAGTCTATAGTTGCCAGTGGATACTTCTATACCAGCTGAAAATTTGGTGAAGAAACAAGCCTTCTAGAGAGGACAGTGTATATCAGATATGCCAGTTTCCAAAACCCCAGCACATTCTCTTCAAGGCTGACTTGGCCACAGCTCTGGGAAATGGGTTTGGAGTAAAGAGAAAAGATCAAGGTTTAGGGTGGAAAGAGCATAGGAACAAAACCAGAGACCATCGGTCTCTGTGAGACCACTTGCCTCTTCCAGAACTGGAGTGATGAGGAGGCCTGGCCCCCATAAAAACTGTCGGTACACATCCCAAGTATTGCTGTCTCCATAGAACCTAGAACCAGAGAGATAGGTCACTGAAACTTGGACCAGTACTACCGGCAGCTCTTCCCTCAATCTGTCCAAAGCCTGCAGGCTGCCTGGGAAAACACCCAAGGTTACTCTGTGATACCTACTCCCTCTCACCTCTCCCAGCCCCAGACAAATCCACACTTCCCAGCCTCTGTACCCTCCTGTTCTTCCCTTGGTTGAACAGAGGTTCCTAGGTATGTGTTAGAAGTAGGTCACAGGATATGATTCTAGACATATTCCTCTTTAAAAAATAAGATAACCAATATATTTTAGAACTTCAGGTGACTATCAAGCTGGATCTTATCATGAAAAATAATAAATAATCTATCTTCTTTTAAACAGGAAATTCTAGGAGATGACAAAAACTTATCCCTAAAATGAATATATACTAGCATTCCTGAGGACTGTGCCTATCACACACATGATGGAATCAACTGTATTTTGACCAAAAAAAAAGAGCTTATAAGTGCCCACTTGCAGAGTAAAATCCAAAATGCTCACTGACTGGCATAAAAGAATTATGAAATTCTGGAGACCTTGTATAATATTTTATTTGCTTGCAAATTATAGATTCATCCCTATATGAGTCCTATCATCATAGAGAATTACAGGGGAAACCAGCAGAATCAAACTAGTCTCCCCTGACTAAAAAGGATTGGGGGTGTAACTCAGTGATAGAACACTTACCTAGCATAGAGAAGGCACTGAGTTTCACCCCAGAACCACAAGAAAAAAAAAAATACTAACAAAACTCAGGGTGAAAGAGCTTATATGAATTTTCCAAGACATAGAATTAGTTGGTATCAGAACAAAGACAAGCTCCTGAATCCCACAACTTTTAAATCTAGTTTTCTTCCCAAAACAGAACAGGCCGCAATGCTTGAATATACTCCCTTCAATAATATCTAGGCAGCAATGCATTAATAAATACCAACTCGGTATTGCAGTTACACACACAAACACACAGTTGTTCCAATAGTTCTAATTTTCGCTTTGACCTTTCTATGATATGATCAATGTCATCAAAGTTATATTAACAAAATTCTTTGGTGGGGAGAGAACTTACTCATGCAGGAGCGGCCTGGCCACTGTATCCCCCCGGCTGTGAGCACGGTAGAAGAGTGTGTAGAGGTAAGGCAAGAGAGTATAGCGGATGTTAAGATAGTGCCTGGAGGAATTCAACAGCAAGGAGTCAGCTCCAAAGGAGGCAGGATCCTGGTCCTTGGAGGAAAATAAAAATTTGCAACTGTGAGTTGGCTATGGGATATCAGAGATACCCAGAGAATTGCATTCATCACAACCAAGAATTTTCTTCCTGAATGGGCTGTAACTGAGGTTACAATTTTTGCCTCTGAGCAGCACAGCTGAGCAAAGGGAGACCACATTGTCATTACAAACTGCAACTCATCCTGTCTCACTCACTCTTCAGAACTGCTCTGTTAGAGGAGACTTCCAAGTAAATAATTTTGAAATATTTCCCCATTTGCCACTCATTATGAAGTAAGTGATGTCGAAAAAGTGTACAAATAGATAACTTTCACAGGCTTGCCATTTATTAAAGAGAAGCTGTGACAACAAGGTATTTTATGAAATAACATAGATCCTGGGTAATTGCAAATGATGAAGCAACTTGGTATAAGTAAAGCATAGTGCAAGTGGGTGACTCAGATTTCTTGGTGAGGATGCAGTAGCTCCATCTTAACATGTGTCCAAATTTATTTTGATAATATTCTCTGGGATATTTACCTTGAAACCTTGGCCATTGTGATTTCTGGAAAATGGATAAAATGCTCCCAGCTGCATCCACCGCCTGCAGAGCTCCTCAGTGGTATCCGACATGAAGCCACAAATGTCTGCGCCCACCTGGAAAGACATATAGACAGCATGTCCACCTCACTTCCACCATGCTCCTTCACTTTCTCCAGGGACTTCTCAACTGAACTTTGCTAAAACCTCTTCCTGAGAAGGCTCATGTAGTGTGGTCAGAACTGGGTAATACCCCATGCCCAGGCTTTACTGCTAGATAAGTGAGTTATTTAACCTCTTTGTTCTGTTTCCTCATTTCGTAAAAGTGGGTTCAATAGCTTTTCGATGAACAGTAACCAAAAATTGCTGATGTCATTATTTTACCACACCAATATCAGAGTTACTTTCTAAAGTTGAACTCTCATTATACTCATCTATATAAAAATCTCTCCAGAGCCTTCTTGCTGCTTATTCTATTAACTCTTCAAAACCTGCTTCCAACCTACCTTTTTAGCATCATTCCCATTTCAGTACCACACGAGGGTTCTTCCAGACACATCAAGTATTCCACCTCATATTGTTTTTGCTGGCATTTCTTTCTTTTCTTTTCTTTTCTTTTTTTTTTTTTTTTCTTTTGGTCTATTTGAGATAGGTTCTCACTATGCTGGCCTTGAGCTCACTTTGTAGCCCAGGGTGGTTTCAGACTTGCAGTGATTCTCCTGCCTCAGCCTCCCAAGTGCTGGGATTACAGGAGTGTACCACCCTAAAAGTTCCCCTGACAGTTAATGCATATGTTCCTATTGGCCATTTTAATACAGCTTGTCATGAGCATTTGTTGACATATAATGTCTCCTTTCACTAAATTGCAAATCCTTCCAGGAAATTAAAGTTGCATCTGTTTCCATGTTTATGCTTTTCACCATGCTTGCCATGCTTACTTAGTTTAGCATCTTGGACACAGTAGGAACTCAATAAATATATACGTTGAATTTAACTAAAAGATGTTAAAGCCTCTCAAGTGCTGGAAATGCTGCCTTTCTTCATATGGGGGCTGGATTCATGGGTGTTTTCAGTGTATCACATTCATCTGCTATAGATAAAGAATCTGTGTGCTTTTCTGTATGCTTGTATACTTTAATAGAAAGAAATATTCTAGGGATATCAATACTTTATTTGCTATCTTCACAAGGCAATATAGGAAAGGATAACACAGCATCAGAATCTTATTGATGTTGAAGTACATGTTCTCTAGACATTAAATCCCAACTTGCCCAAATGAGGCTATTTAGGGATTGAGATTCATAAGAGGTCAAGATAGTGACTCACCATTGGGATACCAAAAAGGTTGAACTCAAGCATGCCAGGGATGGACCACCGAAGGTCATCCCAGGTGGCTGCATTGTCTCCTAACCAATGGGCTGCAAACTTGCCAGATCCCGCAAAGGTAGACCGGGTTATGATAAAACTTCTCTTGCTTGGAAACAGTGTCTTGACGGCTCTAGAAAGGGAGAGAGATTTAGGGGGTCAAAGTGTGATCTTAGCTGGTCTCAGCCCTAAGGATACAACAACAATGGCAACAGTATTAAAAATAAATGAACACCCCATTCTTCTCGTCTCATTCTCTCCCAAATGGGTTAGAGTGACTGTTAGGAGCAGTCTGCACCATTTAGTACATTCATATTTTGCTTTGTTTCAGGCACATTGTTAACCACATAATTTCAAGAAGTTCAAAATCAGCCTTTGAAAGGTTAGTAACTAGAGATATACAATTTTTCTAGAACTAAAGTGAAATTTAACTTTTCACAGATGTATTTATTAATCTTTCACAATGTAAGATTTCAGACATACACAAAAATGGACATATAAACTGCCTTTTGAAAGATAAATTCTTTCTAACATTGGTAACAATCTTGTAATAAGAAAATATGTCTTAAAAGTACATATGCATGAGTATACTTTATATAGGTACATATTATTTATATTTTTAATCTACAAGCCCATCTGTGTATATATAAGTAAAAACTACTGTGGGGGTACCCAGTGGCAGTTATTTTTTCTTCACTATGGAATTTAAACTCAATACACAGGTAAAAGAACACTGTAAAAAGATGCTGAGCCAAAATGTAAAACTCTGAAACACATAGAGATCTGGGAGTTAGTTAACCCTTTATACTGTTCTCTTTGGACTCATAAAGACAGGGGGCTAAATTTTGCCTTTGCAAATTATTGGTTATTTGACCTTGGGTAAATTTCTTAGCTTATCTTTGCTTCTCCCAACTATCCACTCCTTTGTGTATACATTTGTTCTTTGTTTTACATGTTCCACAAATATATATTAGATCTCTTCTTCCCTGTTCTAGGCAGTTTCTTCATTCATTCAATAATAACCATATTTGTGTGACTTTTAACAAACACTGTATGAGAGTCACTCATCATCTAGCAATTCCTTAACTTGATCATGAATAAGCCCATAGAAATAGTGCTCTCACTCTGCTGTGGCGATGGCCATGGAGTAGCCATACAGGTTGTGGACATCATACTGCTGGCCCCAGTGCTGCACTGCATCCATGCAGAGACTCTTGCAAAACAGGTACCCATCTAGGACTCCTGAAGCAAAAGGACAATCAGTGAATGAGAACACCAGATGTGCATTTCCTACTCCTTGATTGTCACAGAACCTGAAAAGGTGGCTCCCAAGGAAGGCACTTACTGTTGTCATCCTGTGAGCATTCATTCTGCTTTATTTAAAAGTTTCTTTAACATATAAATAAATTGTGCCGATCCCCACACACCCTCCTACCTGGGCTCTGACTGGAGGCAGGCATCCAGAAGCAAGGAAATTTAGTTAGTTTGGAGGTTCAAACTGAATTCTTTAAGCTAATTTAAGCCTTCCAACAATAGAAGCATTGGATGAAAGTGTAAATTAATTTCTGGCTCCTTCTTTCCCCTGACCATATGTATTATAAAAAATAATTTCCAATCTTGCTTTCATACATCTACTATCTGCTCCCAATGCACCCCTCTTGTTCAGATCCAAATTACCTTTGGGTCTTGATTATTGCCATAGCTTCTTAATGACTTATATATTTTGGATCTACCTTACCTTCTAATTCATATTGCATATTAATGTTTGATTAAGACTCTTAAAACCATTTAACTATTGTACTTTCTCTAACTAAAACATAAATAGCTTCTGAAAGAATGAAAGTAAACTCTTCAGCCTCCCACTCAAGTCACTCGGTATGTGATTCTGACCTACCCTGCCCCAGTTTCCTATTTTCCCACTGGATTTAAGTAACTATAAGGTTTTACAATTCTGGTAGATTCTTTACTTTCTCAATTGAGATACAATTTGTTCTTTTTTTTTTTTTCCCCAAGGTCTCACTATGTAGTACAGGCTGGCCTTGAACTCACTGATGTAGCCCAGGCTAGCCTCACAATTATGATGATCCTCCTGCCTCAGCCTTCCAAAGTGCTGGGATTACAGGCATGCACCACCACACCCAGAATACCATTTGTTCTTGAGCCTATAACCGTCTTCAAACTACAGCCAGCACTGTAAGACCACACCCTGAGAGATATTGTTCTTCAAAGCCCAATCAAATCTTAGGAACAAACCATTACCTGACCTCCCAGGCCATAGATTCTGGCTTTAACTGTGTGATCAGTGTCTGTCCTTCAAACTGTGGACATCATCAGACTTTGCCCTCACCTGAACACCAGTGTCTCATTGTGCACACTTAGGAGTGCCACAAAATAACCACTGGCCTCCTGCTTCTACCCCATGTCCTCTATAGATGTTACACTGGAAATACTTTGTACTGCAGGTAAAAAGACTAGATTGACCATTTTGAATCAATTCCTCTTTAGGGTGTTTTCATTTTCTTTCCTAGTTTCTTTTTTTTTTAACATGTTGCTCACATTTCTCTTTCCTTATGAATGCTTGTGTATACAAACTCCCTTGACAGATTGTTCATATCTATCCTTATGAATTCATGATACCAAATACACATTCATGTTTCAATTAAGCTGACCAGGAAGACTTACCGGGAGTGAATGGGGGATAATTGAGATTGTTGGCGGAACATCCTGAAATTGAACCATCAACAAAGTTGGAGACTTCATTCATATCCTACAGGACAAAGAGCAAAAACGATTAGGAAAAATAACTTATTCCATGGTGCTATACTGATGATGTCCTTTTTTATAGGAATCAGAGAAATTATTTCAGATATTTCTTTCTTTAAAAGGATACTTGTATACATGAACAAAATAGATATTATCAACCTGTCTACCCACTGAAGACCTCAAGGAAAAGTTCTAAGAATCCTTTCAAATTTATATATAATATACTTTATATCTTATATAAATATATTAAATATAACTTATGCAGTTATAATATATAATATACTATATATAAATTTGAAGAGATTCTAAAAACTGTATAGGTATATATATATTTTATAAATATATGAAATTACTAAACATAAACAGTTTCCAAATATATTAGGCAAAAAATTCAATGTATATGATGCCTCATACATTAACATATAGTCTCTATATATCCAAATATAACTAAGGCTATATATACATATAAAGACATATATAAGTGTATGTATCTATCAATAAAGAGATAGTGCAAGCATATGCCAAAACTGTGAAAATGTTACATCTAAAAAGAGCCATATCAAAATACTAATAGTAGATATCTTTTGTTATTGTCATGTATAAGATTTTTGCTTTCATCTTTTAGCTGTTTGCATGGTTTGAATTTTCTTCAGTACTCTTATAAATTGAAAAAGTTCAACTCTAGAGCTTCTTAAATTTTTCTCAGTATCAGCTGTGTTGCATTTGTTTTCATTTGGAAACAAGAGACATTATATGAGCCTTCTCTTCTCAGAACAGACACAGTTTCTGCATGCACATGGGTTCTTCGGCTCCAATACATTTGTCTAACATGTCCAAATAAAACAGCCTTAAACTGGTGACTGGCCAACTCATGTACTCTGTGACAATGTAAGGGGTATATGAGCTACTTTGACATCAGATCATTTTAGAGTTCCCTCCAGCTTAAACATAATTTTGTTTCTAGGTTTCATGTTTTGGTAGGATTATTTGAATAAGAAGCACTAGTAATATCCATCATGTTTGATTTCTTCTTGTCCTTCTCATACTCCATGATTCAAAGACATAGACATAGGCAGACATAGACATAGACATAGAGACAGACAGACATAGACATAGACATAGACATAGCCATAAGCAGTCATAGACATAAACATAGATATACTGTCTGATTGTTTGTCAACTAAGAATCAAAGTGTTAAGAACTCACAATCCAGATTCCATCAAATTCCACTTGATTGTAAAAAAGTTCAAATTCCTTTGTCCACCAAACAGCACAGTTGGGATTGGTATAATCAGGAAACACAGTTTTTCCAGGCCAGACCTGTGGAAGAAGAAAGGAAAACACCAGTAAGATTAAATTAAATTAAATGAATAGAGAGTAAAATATAGAACTATGCACAGAAATCACCCATTTATTCATGGAGACAGAGGTGGCCAGGCACAAATCCTGTTAAATTAAGAAGGTAACTCACTGAGGATATAGAATACTGAAAATAAATATGAGGAGTTATCAGAAAGACACATAAAGAAAATGTATTTGTTTTGTCGTTGTTGTTGATGTTGTTGTTTTGGTATGGGGACTCAAAATAAGGACCTTGTGCTTGCCAGGCAGGCACTATGCTGCTGACCTATATCCCCAGACTTTGTTTTATTTTTTGCTACATCCTCAGCCACCACCATCACCCTACTTTAATTTTTAATTTTGAGGCAGTCTTGCTAAGTTGCTCAGTTGCCCAGGTTGGGCTTGAATTTGTAATCCTTCTGCTTCAGCCTGTCAGAATTCTCGGATTCCAGATATGTACCACCACCCCCACATGAATTTTTAAAAAAGCTAAGTCCTTATTAAATAAATCCATGGATAAAAGTCTTGTCTGATTTATTGATCTTTGACTCTAGTTCATTCTTCTTATTACTTTCTCTAGTCTTAATTCTAGAAATAGTGAGGAAGTACTCCATAAATTTCAGTGGGTCCATTACAACCCATGAATTCTAATATCATTTGCTTTTTTCTATTTGTTCCCTATCCAACTTTCTTCAGACACCAATTCCAAAACAGTTATCAGAGATACCAGAAGTGAATCAACAAGGTCAAATGAGACTTGAGAAATAAGTGGTCAAACTTAATAAATACTGCAGAAATCTGAGTAAAAAAGAGGTATGAAACATTTCTACTGGATTTACCAAGTAAGCATTAACTGGTACCATTTACCAGAGCAGTGTCAGTGAAGCTACAGAGAAGAAACGGAATGCAGTCAACTGAAGACAGGACAGGAGGTGTGGAGGTGCACACTCAATGTGACAGCTCTTGTTTAATAGAAACTGGCTGTGAAAGGCATGGGAGGGGATGTAAAGGATTCATGTGAAGGATGACTGGTAGACATCTGAGGATGAAAGGGCAAAGCAAAAATTTATCCTCAGCATACACGACGCATCTGAAAATGGACAGGACAATCACACACACACAGAGTCACAGCTCCTCCACAGGCCCCAGCTTCCCAATTAAGTTACCTCCCCAATGAGTGGATTCACTCCATCTGAACTATTCACCCATATCTTCATTTCTGAACCCCGGTCAAATGGGCCATAGGGATTACTTGAAGAAGAGTCATTGGAGATGGCTGGGTCCTAAGAAGGGAAAAAATACAGAAGAAACTAACTTTAAATTGGAGGCATTGAAAGGAGAGTAGGAATTTCAGGACCCAAGAGATGGGAGTGGGTGCCGTGATTAAAAAAAAAAAAAAAAACCACCAGTAAATACCTGATCTGAAAGAAAAAGAGGTTAATTAACACATACCACAATGATGACGAGTTTCTGTCCATTCGCATGTAACTCCTTAACAAAATCAGGGAAGCCTCTATAGTTCACTGGATCATAAGTGAAGTCCTTCCTCTTATCCATATAATCAATATCACCATGCTGAACATCCTGGGGGAATATACAACATCAATTTAGTACTTTGACTTTGCCTGTTAAAATGAGCCAGCCTAATTATCAGTGATGACTGAAGATATACTCAACTCTGGGCTACGATCAAGCAGAATTCTTAATCAGTCCCTTGCAACTAAATGTTTCTTTTCCCAGGAAAATTTCAAAGACAAATAACCCATTGTTTCTCTAAGTCCTGTATCTGCGATCCAGTTAACTGGATCATTTATGACAATCACTAAAGTTATTGAGTAAATTTCACACTATCTACAAGATAAAGGAAGGAGGGTTCTCTCTCAGGGCCATTTCTCTCTTATTTTATTATGCCACAATTTGTTTTGGATCTCTTCTACTTCAAGTCTTTGGTGTTTATCCTTTCCCAATTTTACCTGTTGAGCCAGAATGAAACTTACTCTAAAGCCCAGGTGTCTACCTCCAAGGGAATGTGTTGGAGAGAGAAGGGTTAATCCAGAAATTTTATCCTTTGCATCTCTTCTAACACCTCACTGTCCAACAGAGTTCTCACTATAATAGGCACATTCAAACTTTGCCACTTGAAGCACAGAAATATGATCTAAAAGTTTGTTGATGGTTTAAATTTTTAAAAACTACTATAATAAAAGATACAATGCCATTAATCCCTCTCAAAATAGCTCCTCACTTCAAACAGAACACACTTAGTCCTTTGTTCTTGCCACTTCTTGACAAGTTCTGCAAGTCCTTTATCATGAGTTTTAGTTGTTCGGTCCTGGCTGCTTCCATGTCCTGAATTAATTTAAAACTTTTACCTTTCGTGGTCATTTTGAATTGGGGAAGAGCTAGAAGTCACATGGTGACAGAATCAGTGAATAAAGTGAAGGAGGACACACGGTAATGTTTTTATAACCCTATCTTTATGTTGGATGGTGCTCAGCAGCAGCATACACCATTGTTTTGATCACACCTTATAAAGACACTCAGGAAAGAAGACTTCCAAAACTGCCCCAGAAAATGGCAACAACGATGGGGTAAGTGTGTTAGAAGTGAAGGGGAGTATTTTGAGGGAGATTAATGGCAATGTATCCTTTACTGTAATACTTTTTTATTTATTTACTGTATTTTTATCACCCCTTGTCTTTTATAATTGCATGTATGTACTATAAACTTCTGTTTACTTAATCTTGACAGAATTCAACACCTTTACTCAGTTAATAGTTTTCAATTCACTGGGCTCAATGCTCCCTCTCACATCTTACTGCCTTGCACACCAAAAAAAATCCAATTCTTTGATTCCCTAGATCACTTGAAAAGTAAATGGCTGTTGATATGTAAGAATGACATAAAAAGTAGAGAGTCACTATGATGCTAGAGATCCCTTGAAATACAGTTCCTTTGGTTTTCTAGTATTAAACATGATTCATAATCTTAAATAGGGTTCTAACATTGGAATGGAATTTTGAGATAGGTAAAAACAGCATTGACATCATACCCACCACAGTGTCCACTACATGGTAACTCTTATTGGTATAGCCCAGCAATTGTGCTTATTTCCTTCACTTCATCCCTCCTCTCTCACCTCCTTTGACCCTCTCCTCCCCCACCACCATTCCCACTCCTAAATATATAAAGTTGCTGAAGGCTGGTGTGGCCAGCAGGATGTGCCTACTCTGAGTGATCCCATTTTGTAAGTCAGTAGTTTGTCCTGAGTTACTCCATGTTGAGTGAAAATGCTAAGGCAGAATGTCTTGGCAACATCTCTGTGCAAACAAATAACCAGTACATGTTGGATACACCAAATTCATTGAAAAGAACAACCACTAGCTGCACAGCACAGTCATAAGTCATAAACTGATAGATAAATCAATCGTGCTAATGAAAAATTATCATCTGTGCAATTATTGAATTAAATCAGGGGCACCTATGTATCAAAGCCATATTACAGAAAACTAGACCCCTGAGCTCATCAGATAGACCAGACCAGTGAATGATGCAACCCTTCACTTGCATCATACGAAAGGAGCGGCACACAACATAGCGGGTCTGGACACATACACCAGGACCTGTCATCTTATCTAACCACTGGATGAATGCAACATAGGCCCAAACCTCAGGTCTCTGTCCCCTAGCTTTAGCTCAGCTCCATCTCCCTGCTAAGACCTGGTCTGTTCCAAACTGCCTGCTGCCCAGACCTGGACTCTGAACAAGTTCTGTGTTGTTAATGGCTCAGCGGGCCCTTAAACATGCTCTGCCAGATTTTTCATCTTCTTTGGACACCTGCCTTTGCTTTCAGTTCTGACTCTGAGGTTTGTGGCTGCTATAATCCTTAATTAGCCTTTCCAAAACCTGTATACTATTGGATGAACTGTGATATATGACTTGAGTGCTATAGACACTAGTAATTAAGATTGGAATGCAATAAAAGAACTTGTGATTGCCCTGCTCATGGATATAAAGCAAAATCTAGATACTTGGGTAATTAAATCTAATAAGATTGCTTATGAATTTATCCTTATGAAATTATGATTATGAAATTAGTTTGTGAATTTATTGTGATTCAATAAACTGACATTATGTAAAAACACAAAAATAATCAGTCTATGTTGATGGTGTATTCTGTTCACAACAGCTGGAGAATAAAGAGTAGAGGGACCTGTGGCCAAAATGGAGAGTGAGTCACCCACCCAAATGTCTTCAACCTCATTTTCTGCTTTCCTCTGGTGGTCTTAAGCATTGCAAATCAAAAATGTGTGATGCACTCTTGTTTATACTTCATGTTTATGGACTTTCTAAATCCAATTTTAAAATATCTACTGAAGCTATATCTCAAATACAAATAATCACACTACACATAAAAGCAAACTTTGTTTACTGTCAATTCAATCAGCAATCAAAATATCCATGCAAAAACAGATGGAACTATAACTTGGCATGTGAGTCTTTCAATCCATTTAATTATGTAGTGTAAGTTCTGTCACCAATTAGCTACTATACAATCTCAGTCAAGGTAGTTCCCCTAACTTAGCTTCAGTTTCTTATCTACACAAAAAAGCCTGGTTGCTAACTGAGGATTATATCCAGCAATTTTGGCCTAAGTCCTTGGGGCCTAGCATTACTTCCCTTCAAATATAGGTTAATGTGTCAGAACTGCCAAGGGGTAAAAGAATTAGTAATCTACATCATTCATTACCTGAGATGAAACATAAAAATTAAGTTTATCCCAGAACTTTGGAGGAATTCTAAAGATACAATGTCACATTTATAGTTAGTGCTTGCCATGATGCTTTTGAGTCAAAACAATCCAACCAAGAATATCAATGGTGAGAAGTATCTACACTGGTAAGTATTAAGATGCTATAATCCAGGCTGGAGAGAGCACTAAGTACTAAAATAAAAGCACATTATTTAACATTTAGTCAATACAATAAGCATAAAAAACTTTACTATTAAAACATAAAATAAAAGCCAAGAGAGGTGGTGCATGCCTGTAATCCCAGCATTCAGGAGGCTGAGGCAGGAGGATTGTTGGGAGTTCAAGGCCAGCCTGTACTAAAAAATGAGGCCAAGGCCAGCCTGAACTGCCTAACTTTGTCTCAAAATAGATAAAATAAATAAATAAATAAGCAAATAAAAATGTAAAAAAATAAAACATAGAAGAAAAATAAAGATAAAAATAGGTTGTACCTCACTTGTAGTGGTAGTCTCTACCACTTTCCCACTAGAAAGAACTAGGATTTCTTGAAAACATGGTTGGCCCAATTAGTACATCTAATAATCTGAATACATCTAGGGTTTCTTGAAAATATGGTTGGTCCAATTGGTACATCTAATAATCTGAATACACAAAAATATTTTATTACAAAAAAATCTAATAATCTGAATACATAAAAATATTTTTACTACAAAAAAAAAAAGAGAGAAAGAGGAAGTATGAACAATTGCTTTCACTCCTCCAGGGAATGAATTTCTTTCTTTCTTTCTTTATTTATTTTTTTTTAAGAGCTCTTTAAAGCCTTACTAACATAAGGGAGTTGTGCTGCCCGGTTTCTGTCCACAACTTCTTTCATCTTGTCCAGTGTTCCATAATCATACCGACTGAGGTGAAATCCTAGTGACCAGTATGAAGGCAGGGCTGGCCGTCCAATGAGCTAATAGAAATATGTGAAAAGAGAGTTAGCAGTATTTTTTTTTTCTAAGCATTGGTTTTGAGACATACGGGATACCTTATTTGCCAGTGTACCAATTCATTAATGTCACAAAGTATATTTTCCAGCCCCTTTTTAAGTCTTCAAGGTTAGAACTGCATTTTGAGCAACTTAATATTCTTCCCTTTCTTTTTAACATAAAAATAGTACAAGGCAAGTTTCTACTGCATATACAAAATTCAAATTTTAGCATCTCAAATTTGTAAAAGCAGAGTTTTGCAGTTTACAACTTCACATTATATTTGCTTTTCTTAAATACTTATTATGTAGGATTTCCTTAGTCACAATCATGAAATCAAAAATTTACCTCTACAAACAAACCCAGTCTTGGAACTGGCACCGTGCGTAGGCCTCCGGCAGACTGAGAACTAGACCCAAGCCTCTCCCTGTGAGCCAGTGCCATTCACAGACCGGGGTTAGAGAGAACAATGGCTGCAGCAGCAAACAAGCACAATCTGGGAACTAGCGCCATGCGTGGGCTGTGGCTGGACAGAGAACAGCCAGACCCCAGCCCCTTTTGGCTGGTGAGCTGGCAAATAAGAAGTACCACCACCATCCCCCACCATGACCAAGTGACTGGCTTATCCGGAGAAACACAGGCTCAATGATAGCTATGAAAGTGAAATGCAATTGGATACCTGTGGTGCTTTGGTGTTTCATTAGCATTGCAGGTCTAGGGCCAGTGGTCTGATCATCGGTTCAGAGAATATTGCTAAGCAGTATGTAATTGGGGGGAGGGGGGTCTCCTTCTTAGGGTTGCAGGCATTGTTGATTCCCTACGGTCTTGTTTTGAGGTCCTATATAGTTTCCATTGTTTTGCTGGGTTAGATTCTATTCTCTTTTGTTTTGCTTGATTATGTTAAATCCCATGGCAGGAGAAGTTATTTCAAGGATATCAAGATATACTTTGGTAGCAATTTTGGATATACTATAGGCTTGTTTTGAAATCCTTTATTACATTCATTGTTTTGTTTTTATTATTTCTATTCTATTCTGGTCGATTTGATTTATACTATGTCCAAAGTTATCTGCAGCTGTTTTGAAGACATCAGAAGGCATTATGGTAACTACTGTTGATTTCATAATGGTTTGAAGTCCTGTATCTCTTACATGGGTTTGTTTTCATTGGTTTTATTCTGTTATATACTCTTTAAAATAAAAAAAAAATTAAAATAAATAAAATAAATAAATTTACCTCTAAATATTCTTGAACAACTTGCTCTGGAGTATTTCCCAAGAACACATAGAAGTCAAGAATGCCCCCAATGATGCGATATGTGATTGCTGGGGCTGGCTGGAGGGCAACCTCTTAAAAAATTTTTAAAAAAAGCGAAAAACATTAAAATTTATTCTAAAGTAACAGCTACAAAGTTCTAGACCAGAAGATCACTAACTATATGAAAATTAATAATCTGATCCTAATGTCTCACATTTTATACACAAAAGGACAAATTCTGATGATCTAATACACCCTTATTGCACATGGGAACAAAAGCATTTGGTGACAAAGTTCAATAGCAGATAACTGGAAAGTTTTGATTCCTTATGCCAGGACCCTGGCTCTGGTGAAAAAGCTTCCAGCCTTACAAAGGCATCCAGAATAAACCACTGATATCCCTGATCTTCCTAAAAGTAGAGACCCTCAAAATAACTCAATGGACATAAATTTCCTCTCTTGGAGCAACTCTAATATCCTCTGAGCCAATAAGCACCAACAGACATTGGCATAAATCAGCACATCTGTCTTAAGAGTCTATTTACCTTCCCAAAAAATTACTTGTCTGCCCATCTTTCTCCCCTACCTTTTCATGGATTAACGTAGTAAAAACAATCCAACCTAGAATATCAATAGTGAAAAGTATCTACTCTGTTAACTATTAAGATGCTGTAGTCCCCACACTAACCATTCCTTTCACTGCTCATCACTAAGCACTTCTTGTGCACATGTACATTGCACACGTAAGTAAACTGCATTTTCCTTACTGATCTTTCTTTCTGTCAATTTAATTTAGAGACCCAAAAAATTAAATCTAAGAAGGTAGAATAAAAAGTTTCCTCTCTCACTTTCACAACCACGGAACATGCTATCCTTACCCCCGTACCCCACCATTACTGCAAGGACATCATCCACAATGAGGGACTAACTTCAGTGAATCTCATATCAAGCAAGATGCAAACCAAAATCATCAAAGTTTATTTCTTTTTCTTTTCTTTTTTTTTTTTTTGTGGCACTGGGGATTGAAACTCCCAGCCCTAGTTTTTTGAGACAGGGTCGCACTATGTAGTTCAGGCCGTCCTTGTGCTCTTGTTGTAGCCCAAGTCCGCCTTGAACTCACAACGCTCCTCCTACCTCAGCCTCCCGAGTGCTGGGATTAAAGGCGTGTGCCACCACGCCTGGCTGTCAAAGTTTATTCATAAATTCAAAATCCTTTAAATTCCAGTCACCATACTCACAAATTGCCTTTTAGGTTTGCTTTCCACTTAGGGATTAAAAAAAATGAATCTCTTTAACGATGATTGACCCATTCACTTAAGGTTTAAATCAAACATCCCCTGTCATCTACTCTGAGATAGTTTCTACCAGTTGAGAAGGGCTAATATCTTAATTCTGCAATAGAAAATACTCCAAAGGAGGCAGGCTGACTCAGGAAAATGAGAAGCCAAGAAAGAGTCCCTTACACATGGCGGCATCGGTCAAAGGGTAATGAAGCATGAATGAAACAATGAGAGAAAATACAAGGTTCTAAGTGATGGCTCAATCATTCTTAAAGAGATGCATTCCTTTTATCATCTTATTGTAAGAAAAGGACTGAAACATTGCTATTGTGCTTGTCTCTTGCATGGATATTTCTTTGGTTCTTTACCCATGGCATTGCTGTTCATCAGAAACACCCCAAAAGATAATCCACTAGCATCTTCAAGGCACAAGAAGAATGTCTGAGCACCATACAAGTTAGCTCCATCCTGCAGAAAGAAAATTAAAAACCAGAAATGTACAACCAAGTCTATAAAAATAATTTAAAAAGCAAAATGTGTTAACAAAGTAGTTTAAACATCATATTGCTGGACTAGCTTAGGAAATCAGTCTTAGTGATATGATGAAATTCATAGTCCATGAAGTTGCTAATAAACTTTAAAAGATGGGAGATCTCTCTGATTGACATAAACCAATTGGCCAGTGTTTTCTCATACAACAAATCTGCTCTGACCATTTATGTGATAAGAATGTGAAGGTTGTGGTATTTGTTAGAATGTAGAGAGATGAGTACTGGAGACATAACTAAAAAAAGATCTTCTCTCGAAGAGGCCTTCCTTAACTTGACTTAACCTCATATGTTCTATCAAGTATTGATTTGAATCAGCAACTAAATGGAGCTCTTGTTTAGATTAGACTTCTAAACTCCAGAACAGGAGTTCTCCACCCTGACAAGACTCCAGATCAATTAAAATCTAGGGATAAAAACAGACACTGATATTTTCTTTTAATTTCCCCAGATAATTCCAATGTGTAGTCACATTTGATAATGGTTGCTCTAGAACAGTGTTTCTTGAAGTTTGGTGTATATGCAACTTATGCAGTCTTCTTAGTTAAATGTGTACTCTAACTCAATGGATGGTGAGAGGACTGAAAGCCCATAGCTCCGCCAGAGCTGTTCACAGCATGCACACTTTGAGTGGCAAGGGTCTGATGATCTTTAACTCAATGATCATCAGTTGTTCCTGGACAAGGTGCTCTGACTCAATGCCTTCTCTGCTCTTCTGATGAGCATTTGTGTAGTAGACAGCATGGGCTTTAGATGAGACAGCGTAGGGATTAGATCTTGTCTCTGTTATGTAGAAACTATTTCACCTTGGGCTATTAATTTGGCCTCTCTGAGCCTCAGTTTTGTCTGTTAAATGAGGAAATTATTCTTACTTTTTCTGGCATCTTTTGCTAAATTAAAAAAAGAATACATAAAGAGAATTGCTTAATAAATTATTTATGTGATCTCGTTTCTTTCATTAGCTGTTATTCAGAAAAGCTCCTGAACCTAGAATATTGCTAAGGAAATAAGAAAATAACCATCTCAATTTTTGTCAGTCAGTACAACAAACAAAGATAAAGATAAACAAAATATCAACAACAACAAAACTCTATCTATTCTTTCAGTACACTAATCATTCATTACACAAAAATGACAAACACTTTGCTTTGGTTGTTTATTCTTTCTTGCTGGCAAACCTGGTAACTCAGTGATTTTTAAAAGTCAATGTAAAAGTAAGACCACAATCAACTATTGTTCAAGTACAATTACTAATAACATTTTCTCCACAACAGGTTAAGTTCAAAGAGAAAAACTCATTTAAAGGAGTTGGTATTTATTGAGAAATTTCTGTGTGATAGACATTCTTCTAGACATTTTATATGTATTAGTTCATTAAATCCCAATCACAACCCCATGAGACAAATATATTACCCCCATTTTATAGATGAAGAGCTGAAAACATGGAGAAGAATGTAACTGGCTCAGAACCACATATCTGTAAGTGGCAGAGACAGAATTCAAATTCAAGCAGTCTGATCCTAGTCCTACTCTTAACTACTAAATTGTGCTGCTAGTAGTGACCTTCAAGAATGAGTCTATGGCACTCAGTGGAAAGGGACCATCCTGAAGCTTACCCCACTGGGAAGTGTGTCCCTGGTAAATATGGGCCAAGTCTTCCAATTCATGTCATGCCTGTATTGTTGATGCACATGTTCCCCCAGACCATACACGTTAGCACTAGGTAGGCGGATGGAGAGCTGCAGGAACTGATCTGCAAACACCAGGGGCCCGATGCTTGTGTCAAACCTAAACACGGGTGAAAAAGAAAGGAATGAGTATGGGAGGTGGAAAAGTAACCTTTAGTTCTCCATGACTTAATCCCATTTGCTCTCCTGTAACATTTTCCAGTGACTACCAAGAGGCAGGACACCTATATGGTGAGTACCATACATCTCTTATATTTGTCCCTCAGACACTTTCCCAATGACCTGAGCACTATATTTATACAATCACAGATTGTCCAATAAGTATTTACTATTGGGCAAGTAGTACCATAGATAGAGGAAAGAAACAGGGAAATGAAGAGAAAATGTGATTGTGCAAACAGAAGGGAGGGGGGAAAAGGCAGGCAAAACTATATATTCATTTGGAAATAGAGAGGCAGGGCAGCAGTAGTGGCCTACCACCTACAGCACTGAAATGTACCCTTCCTCTAACTTTCAGACTTCCCTTCATCATGACCTTCCTACTCTCATACCCAGACCTTCAGAAGCTTACAGAACACGACTGTTGCTTATTCTTGTCACTTTGATGCTAAATGGCTGTTTGGAGACCTCCACTTGATAGTTCAAAGAAGATGCAGCATTTCCATTGAAGGGCTGTACATGTTCATGGGGTACTTCATATCTGTTTTTGGTTTGGTCAGTCAACTGGACAGAACAGAAAGAAAACCAAAATGATAACTCTTCTTTTTAAAAATACCAGTGTTCCCTGGTATCTGGACTGATGGTATGAGAAATCAGACACTGGTTGAACTGGCGTTACATCTAAGGAAATTACTCACTAAGTTACCTATTTCAAATGTTTTGCAGTTGTGCTTCAATTAACCTTTAGGAAGGGGTATATACTACAATTCTGCAGAGATGGGTTATCTCTGGAAAATTCAAAGCTCTGATAAACGTGTTTTTCTCCTCCCTATACATTTCACATGCTATCAAGGGTAAATAAATGAAAGCAAAATCCTCACCCGTTATCTCTTTACTATATATCTAAGAAATCATCATGGAAGGAAGACTATAAAAGATTTCAATATACAAGTGCTAAATAATAATGACAGTAGAGAAAAACACCTCCATTAACAAAATGTCACACTTGGTGGCAACTGTATCAGGTAGGGGACAAGAGCCTCTGAAAAAGATCTTTAAAAAGCAAATAAACTACAAACCTTAAAGTGAAAGCGGTTAGGTGTCTGGTATTCTGCTGTGAGAAGCACATTGTCAACATCATTTCCAAACAAGGATAAAGAAGGCAGAGCTTTCAACTGGGCTGTGAATCCTAGCATGAAGAGGAGAAAAGGTTTTCACAGCTATGTCTGTAAATTCCTATATAAAAATTAAACTTTTGATCAAAATGGACTAATGAGAGGCCTTTATTTGCCAAAGAAGGGAAAAAACAAATAAATACCTCATCATTCTCTCTTAAGCCAGATCCTGTCATTGTCTAATCCAAAAATCTATGCCTCTTTTTAAAATAAAATCTGATCAAAAATCTGTCCCCAAAGATGAGACTCATTCCACCAGCCCATGAATCGTTCTGTTTTAACCAGATACCCTTCACAGTCTCACCCTCTATTTGAATATCAATGTTATTCTTTTTTTTTTTCCTGAGCCAAGGTCTCACTATGTATTCAGCTAAACTTGAACTTACCCTGTAGGTAGCCCAGGCTAGTCTCAAACTCACTGTGATTGATTCTGTTCCCTCAGCCTATCTTGTACTATAATTGCAAACATGAATCACCACACCTGGCTGCGTTATTCTTTCTCAATTATTTTCATACTACATTACAAGTGATCATACACATCGATGCCATCTTCCTAAATGGTGAACCAGGTGAATGTTGAAGTCTTAAAGAAAAGTCACTGGGGCCAAGAGCATCTGGAATAGGAAAATACTTCTTCCTTTACACTAAGAGCCTCCCCAGATTAGCACCTACTATGATCCTCACAATGTCCATCATGATGTTCTCACTTTTAGGTAAAAAGAAGACAAGGAGATGATCAGTCCATGAACACTGATTCTGCAGCAGGTTTATAAAGTTAGAATTGTTTCCATTTCATAAAAATTACATCAGAGTAGAATTAGAAGTAATCTCTTAAGTTATTAAATTCAAATTTCCCACTTTAAAAGTGGTAAGCTTGAGGTCCAAAATTGTTCTGACCATTACGCAAGCTCACAAAGATGATAAAGGGGAAGGTAGAGCTATAACATGGTCTGCAAATACCTAGGCAGAGAGCATTTGCTCCTTCATGTCCAAATAGACTCTGGTACTTGGTAAGAGCAGGGCCCCCTTCCGTCACACACACTGATGTGGTACTGCAAAGCAGTCCCTTACATGCTGCCACATATCTCCTCTGGGGGACACAAAGCCTCCAGAGTGTCTGAAGCTCCTGCCTCCCGACTCACCTGCATTTGTGTATGTAAGATTTCCCTCCGTTTGGTAGCCATGATTCTTAGAATAGTAGCACCAAGGAATACTTATGGCTCCCTGAGGTTTCCAGCAGCAGCCACGCTGGTCACATGTGGCCTGAAACAAGACATTAGACAAAGCAGTTCCCTTGAGCTGTATACCATTATCTCTTATAAAGTATGAATCATCTAATTTGAGACTATGGTATTAATAACTTCACGTTACATATAAAGGAACTAATCATTAAGGAGTTGTGCTATATCCCAAACAGTGGCAGAGTTTCTATTTACAACCAATTTTCTGGCCAGTGTCCTTGCTATACAGGAAGCAAAATGTACTACATATCTGTCACCATAATATAGCTGATAACTGTATTTAAATATTCCAAGCCAGGCATGATGGTGCACATCTGTAGTCCCAACACTTGGGAAGCTGAGGCAGGAGGATTGTTGTGAATTCAAGACCAGCCTGGGCCACATAGTGAGTTCAAGGCCAGCCTGAACTACATACTGAGACCTTGTCTCAAAAAAAAATATATATATATATATATATATATATATATATCAAACTCTAACATTTGTATATACATTAATGCAAAATTACAAAGTTTCATTTATATTAGTTTTTATTCTTAAAACAAACAAAAAAACACTTTACAATCAACTTTATTCAGACGCCTTCAGATCAAACTGATTTTTCTCTGACTTTTAAATACATATATATGCATATTACACATGCGTATTACACATGTGGCATATATACAGTTTCTCAACTCCTCACAAGGCAAAAAGCAATCTTTCCTTAAAATTCAAATTGATTCTAGTTCTCACTTAAGAAAAGGGCCTACCACACAGAGGGCAGTGGTGTGAATCTGTCATCACAGTTACTCAGGAAGCTGAAGCAAAAAGATGGATTGAGTCCAGGAGTTCAAAGTCAGCCTGAGCAACAGAGTGAGATCCTATCTCAATTGCTCAATTGAGGAGGGAAGGAAAGAAGGAAGGAAGGAAGGAAGGAAGGAAGGAAGGAAGGAAGGGAGGAAGGGAGGGAGGGAGGAAGGAAGGGAGGAAGGGAGGGAGGGAGGAAGGAAGGAAGGAAGGAAGGGAGGAAGGGAGGGAGGGAGGAAGGAAGGGAGGAAGGGAGGGAGGGAGGAAGGGAGGGAGGGAGGAAGGAAGGGAGGAAGGGAGGGAGGGAGGAAGGAAGGAAGGAAGGAAGGAAGGAATGGGACAAGGGGGAAGGGAAGGGAGGGGAAGGGAAAAAAAGGGGAGGGAAGGGGAGGAAAGAAGAGGGAAGGGGAGGGAATAGAGGAAGGGGAAAGGGGAAAGGGACAGGAAGGGAAAGATGTTTGCCTTCTACCACAATTAATGACATTTTCAGAAGGATGTAACAATGTCTTGAAAATAATAAGGAAAAAATTTCTGATCTTAGAAGAGCAGAGTGGCCAAAAGGAAAGTAAACAGTCTCTTTTAGTCAAGTCCAAAAAACCAGCTCCTGCTCAAGCGTCCACCAATTATAAGAAGCAAGAGGAGAAGCAGAGAAAGAGCCATATGACAAAAGAGTAAAAAGTGAATGAAACCTAGGGAGACAGCTTCAGAAGAAAGCTATAAAAATGACAATGTGAATAGGATACAGGTGCACAAGAAGAATTAGACCCAAGATATGAAATTCCCCTTATGGTTTGATGTGAGAATTAAAATTTAACAGATATCAGCAAAACAATGTAGAACATGTAATTATCAGTACAGGACTGAGAGGAAAACTGAAGGATGTGGGTCTTTAGTCCAAAACTAAGGAAAGAACACCTGTTTATGAGATTAGGGAGTAGCACATAAATAATAGAACACATGGAAAATGTTAGACCTTATAAAAAAAAAGTCATCAATTATCACCTGATTTAAATACTTAAGAAGCAAGGACTCAAATTACATTTATCACATTTAAATCCAGATAAAAATTTTTTACAGGCAGCACATCCAAAATGGAAGCTCACAAAAACACTGAAAATAAAAGGGAAAAGGAAATATATGGTTGCAGTGCCAACTGAAAGCCAGTATCCACATCATATGAATAGATTCTTCATAAAAGTTCACTCTTAGAGAGGCACCAAGTTACAACAGGACACCCAACAGAATGATATCACACCTTCTACTTGATATACACCTGACAATAAAGACTCATGAGGTAAACTCGAAAGAGATAGTACATAATGGAATATTGTTAAGGCGCTCCCATAAATAACCAACAGAATACACAAAAAATTTATAAGAATTTTACTTTTTATATAATATATAGTCAGCCCCTGTATCCAAATGTATCTGTAATAAACTTTTTTGTCATTATCCCCTGAATAACATAATAATTGTTTACACTTAAAATCAGGAATTACAAGTAAGCTAGGAAATGGTTCATAGTATACAGGAAGAGGTTCTATGCAAATACTACATCATTTTATTTAAGGAACCTGAGCGTGTGCAGATTTTTTATTCACAGGGGTGGGGCAGAGGCTCCTGCTTGACTATATATAGGCATTTGCACCAACACAAAGAGGAGAAATGAACTGAATACAGAGCTGAAAATAAATCAGATCCTAAAGCCACTGTTTAAGAACCAAGCAAGCTCTCTCTGCTCTACCAAAGTATTACCATCCTCTAATTTCTAACCCTCTTTGATATTTTAAAGAGAGAAGAAGCAAAAAAATGAAGTATTTCAAACTCAAAGTAGACATGAAAGAAAAAGAAAAACTAGAGTCAGTCTTATCAATGAATATAAATGCAAAAGCCTAAAGAAAAAAATACATACAGTATTAACAACAGATTGACAACATATTACATAATAAAAAGTAGTGTTTTTTCCAGAAATACAAAGGCCCTTTAATATTTTTAAAATACACTTACGTAATTCATCATAATAATCAATAAAATAAGAATATCATAGCTGAATTATCTAAATTCATCAGCTATTCATGATTTGAAAAATCTTAAAAAGCTAAAACTAAAAAATAACTTTCTTAGTTTGATAACAGGTTATCCATCAAAAAACGATTACACCATTTTTGCCCGCTGATTGACATGCTTTGAAATTTTGTTGTAGTTTGTTTTTCTTCTTCTTCTTTTTTCTTTTTATCTCTGAAATAAAATGCATTTGGAAAAAATAAGCCTATTACAATCATCTTACTAAATGGTGGCATGTTAGAAGCATTTCCTTTAAAACCAGAAAAAAGACTAATTGACCCATGCCTGGGACGACTTGTAATTTTAAAATATAATGGAAGTTCCAACAATGAAATAGAACAAGAAAAGAAAATTTATAAGACTAAAAAGCATAAAGTTAAATCATCATTTCATTATTTCAAGATATAACATTGTCTACATAGAAATACAAGAACATGTATGGAAAAAAAGAATAAATAAGTCAACAGTTATTATAATTGAGTCTTTCATTGTCGTTTTTTCTTTTCACCATTAGGCATTTAATGTCTCTGTAATGTAATATAGAAATACATCTGTAAGTTTGACTGCACTAAAATGTAAAACTTCGGTACATCAAGATAGTATTAGATAGGCAACCAAAGCTTCAAGACTACAGATGTTTGCAAATTTATAAGAATTAGAATCCAGAAAAACAAATATTAAAAAAATCTTATACAGTTCAAAAAGAGAAGCATTTCAATGTAAAACTGGGAGAAAGAGAGAAAAGAAATTCACAGAACAGAAATAACTGAAATGTGGCCATCTTCATGAGCATTCAGAAAAATTAACACTAAAACCACAGTAAGATTCTTCTTTATAACCTCAAAATGGCAAAGTTTACCCACTTAACAGTTTACCAAGAGCATCTTGAACAGTGCATTTGTTTATCTACTGACTACCCTGAGCGTCACTCAGACAGGTGTCATTTCATCCAGTCAATTCTTGTACTGAATAAATTTAGTAGTATTATTGTTCTTCTATTTCTTGTAATATTATCATACAAAAATTAATGCAAATATGCAATTTTTGGTCATTCTATATTTAAATAATTTGACTGGCCAAGCATAGTGGTACATGCCTGTAATCCCAGTACTCAGGAGCCTGAGGCAAGAGAATCATTGTGAGTTCAAGACCTGCCTGGGCTACATAGCGAGGTCCTGTCTCAAAAAAACAAATAAATAAATAAATAAATTGACTGGTAAATTGTTAAAAAGATAGTTTGGAGATCAATTTGATAATATCCAGTATGTTTAAAGAGATACTCCCCAAATCACATGTTCATAAATTAAAATCTTTGCAGAGACAGTCATAACAGCACTGCTACAACTGGAAGCTATTGAAGAAAACCTAATTTCCTTTTAGCCAGAAAAAGGGTAATTTTGACATGCCATTCACTGTGAGAATAAATGACCTACAGATTCATATCAATATGGATAAAACTCAACATTAAGTGAAAAAACTGCAAAAAAAAGCATTAAATATGCAATAGATGCAAAAGATGTGTATAGTATCAAAAGATGTGTACATGTCTATTACTGTAAGGATAGATGTAACTGGCAAAGGTACAAAGGAACACATGGTAAATACCAATTTCAGAACCACGGTTGCCTCTAAACAAGAGGAAGGCAAAGGTGATACAGCATGAATGTACAGAGGACTTAAACTGTACTGACACTTTTATTTTCTTATGGTGGATATTGGTTATACGTTCTTGGGTATCTGAAATATTTATTAATAATTATTTCTAAAAAGTTAAGCCCTGTTTGGAAAAAAGATCAAAAAACCAAAATGACAATAACAAAAAGTTGGCCATTATCTCAATCCCCCTGCTTTTCTTTTCTTTTTTCCTTTTCTTTTTCTTTTTTTTTTTTGTTTTGTTTTGTTTGTTTGTTTGTTTGTTTGTTTGTTTTTAGGTAAGATCTCACTATTAGCCCAGTCTGGCCTTGAACTCACGGTGATTCTTCTGCCTCAGCTTCCCAAGTGCTGGAATTACAAGCATGCACCTCCCTGTTTCTTCTGAGAAATTCATTATTTCTCAAGTTTCCATATATTGGGTTATCTGGAAGACTATAATAATATTTCCAAATGATATGAAAAGACAAAACTAAAACACTCCATACTTTTACCACAATACCTTCCAACATAATAGAGAAGATCTAGAAAAGTACAACTTCGTCTTTTGTGACAGACACACCTTGCTCTAGAAGTCTCAAAATGTGATTCTTCTCAGAATCACCCCGGGAAATTTAGTATTACACCAAAGAGCCCTTACAGGCCCTGTTCTCCTTCAGTGATGCTGTGATTCTGGGAGTTTTGTTCACTTTCCAGCCAATTCCAATACAGGCCAACACACATTTCAACCACATGGTGAACATAGCACAAATAAGTATTCCTGAATTCCATTTCTCAAGATCAGGAATCTAACCAGAAATTCTGCTGTGAACCCAGGGAACAGGTATCTTTAAAAGCTATTCACATGATTCCCATGTGCGGCCAAGGCTCAAACCCACTGTCCTAGAAAATCACTACCATGGCATACATAATGTCCACTAAGAATGGCAGAAAAGAGAAGCAATTGAGAAGTGGGCAAATGAAAATGGAGCCCACCTACTGAATAATCCCTGATTCATTCTGCTATAGGAAAAAAATAGATAAAAGGAAGCCCCCAGGTCTCTGTTGTGCTGATCACTGTAGTGGGTACCACAGAAAATACAAAGAGAAATGTAAAGGGATCAGTCACACACCTTTTCTAACACATTTTTCTGTAATAAGTATTTGTGCATTTTACTTTAAAAATTCTTTTCAAATATATTAAAATGAAAGGATATATTGACACCCTATATACCAAAGCATGTGCCAAAGGTGAACTCAGTTATCAACAAGAAAGGTACGTCTTTCCAAGAATTGAAAATAACTCACTGATAAGATTAGTGGTGCCATGGAATGCATAAATCTTTTGGTCATTAGGAAGCAACAGATCTCAGAATTTTAAAAAATCAAGTCCACAGGAGCTGCAGCATTTAAAAAGAAAAAGGGCAAAGTTGTAAGGACAGATGTGAATCACTTAAAAGAAGGTGATCCCAGACCCAGGGAAGGGCAGCCTGAGTGAGTTCACAGCATTAGTCATCTCATACCATAGCGGGGTCTGGGATGGCTCTCTCTGATCTGTGTTACACAGGAGTTAATCTACCCTGCCTCCCACTCTCAGCTGGGTGCTAGCTGGTTCCTCTACCTCTTGTAGATCAATTTAAACTTACAAACTGTAAAAGTAAAAAAAAAAAAAAAAAAAAAAACTTTATTTGAGGTTTTAGGAATTGTAATTTGGAAGATGTAGGTTTGTATACCTTACAATCAGTGTTCTTAAGAAGGCAGGAAAAGTAGGCATTTATATGAGCAAACAGTATTTTTTTAATATAAAGTAGTAAAAATTCTTCTGAGGGTAAAAGTTCTGTTGGCATTGAGAACAAAGACTGCACACCAGGAGTGATGTGACTGACAGATGACTAAGAAAAGAATGTATATGTTACTAAAAGTGTGCATAAACCACAGTCTGATAATCTCTTGATATCCAACTTGAGTCTCTCTGGTCACAATGTGGTTATATGTTCTAGGTGCCTTCAGTCAAAGGGTGAATATAACCACTTCACTCCATTCTAAAGTGAGGTTTGACAACAAAATATAAATATGCCACACTGACTCTCACAGGACGCAGAACTAGATTACAGTGAATTTTCAGAGTAAATTTTCTAAGAGCTTAGAGATCATTACTATAAAATCTTTTAAATCAGAATTTAGTAGTGTTCAGTAGTCATTCATTCAGTGAAGGTTTATCTGAGTACACACTATCTCATTCATTGATAAGAATTTAACAGTATACAAGAAATGTGACAGTAATCAAGTTAGAGTTTTTCAGATGCAAACCCATTGCACTAGGTCCCCTACCATGCTCTTGTGCAATGCCTACACTGCCAACTCAAAATACAAAACATAAATTTAAGTCTATTTATGAGACTTTATAGCCCACTACTTTTCCTAGCACCATGTAATGGCTCTTAACTGATGAAGTACAAACATAGGAGTAATTTTAAGGACACAGATTCATAATGATTATAACAAAATGCAATATTCTTACTGGTATATCATAAATCCCTTAAATACACTAATAAGAAACTAGAATTCAGAAAGATGTCATGCACCCAATAAACAATTGAAAGATGATGGAAAATGTGTTTTTCATAAAAGATAACATTTCTGAATAAAAAATATTAACATCTCAAATATCATCATAATGACTACTATCACTGTCTCCAAAAGAACTTACTTGTAAATTGCTCTCAGCCTAACTATTCTGCGATGGTTACTTAGGGCACATGGGTTTATTTTAAGCATTCCCATATTTTTATAGTGTACTCTAACTCTAAAAATACCAGTGTTCAAAATTATTTCTCTCTCTCTCTTTCTTTCTCTCACCTCGCTCATCTTTTTGAGACAGGGTCTCACTATGCAGTTCAGGCTGCCCTTGGGCTCACTTTGGAGCCCAGGCTGGCCTCAGATTTGCAATGATCCTCCTGCCTCAGCCTCTTGAGTGCTGGGATTACGGGAGTGAGCCACAATGCCCAGCTGTCTACCCTCTCTTTACTGAGCTGAAAATCTGGAAATCAACCAAATATTTCTGTGTCCTTCTATAGCTGGAATTTTCCAAATGCAAATGCCAAAACTAGGATAAAACTTCTTTTATTAAGGATGGAGAAAGTTATATGGTGTGATCAAAAAATATGATGACTAGACAAAAAAAAAAAGAATTGCAATAAAAGATTCCTTTCCACCAGGCATGGTAGCACATACTTACAATTCCAAAGGTTGGAAGGCTGAGGCAAGAGGATTACTGTGAATTCGAGGCCAACCTGGGCTACAAAGTGAGTTCAAGGCCAATCTGAACTACATAGTGAAATCTTGTCTCAAAAATGAACAAACAAAAACAAAAAAACTCCTTGCAGCCAGACGCAAGGTCCAGGTGGTGCCACACTCCGGGGTGTGCTCCACCTAGCTGCCTGGGTCCTGGAGGCCTAGGCCCTCACCCAGTAAGTCAGAGGCTCCAGCAGCACACTCCAGGAGTGCACCCTCACTAGCTGTGCAGAGGATCCAGCTCTACCCAGTCCCACCTCTCAGCACAACCCACCAGGGGAATGCCCAACCAGCCTCGCAGGACACAGAGGTACTGAGCCCAGCCCAGCCCAGAGCCCCAGAGATGCTCATCAGGAACAGGCCAGCATAGCTGCAGGGCCTTAGAGAACTTGAGATCTGCAAATGAGAGCACAAGGCGCAAGCTCCATTTGTTCAAGGGTGCAGCCAGTGCAGCAGGTCCTAGAGGTTGTGAACAAGCCCAACCAGGAGCAAGGGCCTAGCACTATACACCTGGGACACACACAGGCTCTGAACTCCTGGCAGCCAGATGCAAGATCCAGATGGCACTACACTCTGGGGTGCGCTCCACCTAGCCACCTGGGACCCGGAGATTCCAAACTCCACCCAGCCAGGCTCAAGGTCCAGTGACACACCCCAGGACTGCATCTCTGCTAGCCACCTGGGTAGCGGGGGTTCTGAACACTACACAGCCAGGTTCTAGGCCCCAGCAACAAGCTCCAGGGGTATGATCCTGCTAGTTACAGACAAGTTACAAACCTTGTCAAGCCCAGCATCCCAGAGCTACCCAACAAAGTACATCACGGGAACACGCAGCAAGCCTCACAGACCACAGAGCACAAGGGTCCAGCACCATAATCTGGGAGTGTGCCTCGGCTAGCCACAGGGATATTGGAGAATTGAAGTTCTACCCAATACAGTGTTCCAGTGCAATTCATCGGGAGGCTGCCTACTCAGCCACACAGGTCCCAGAAGCAAATGACAAAATAAAAGACAAAGAGGAAGTATCAACACCCCAGACCACTGAGAATAAACCCAAGAGACACCGAAATGGAAGACACTGGGAGTCACACAACTGAATTTTCTGAAACAATAGCAAATGCAGTAAAGAAACAACTCCATGAAGCTATAGAGAAACTCAAATCAGAAATAATCTCTCAGCTTAAAAACGAAATGACAATCATTATGAAAGAAATGTTGTATGTATCTAAAGAAGATCAAGATAAAAAACAGAAGAACATAAGAAAATGATGGAAACTTTGAATGGACAATATAAGACACAAATAGAATGCATGAAACAGATTCAAAGTGAAATTCAGGAAATTAAAAATTCCTTGGAAAGTTTGAAACTGCTTGAATGAAGCCGCAGATAGAATCTCAGACCTCGAAGACAGCATTGGAGCTTATGATCACAAAAGGAAAGCTCTCTAAAAAATAATAAGGAACCAAGAAACAACAATTCAACAGCTACAAGACGATGCCAAGAGAAACAACAGATTAACAGACATGAACGAAAAAGCAGGGGTCAATATTAATGGCCTGTGAAGACTATTCACAGAAATAATAGCAAAATATTTTCCAAACATAAGAAGATAATCTGATATTCAGATAAGTGAGGCATACAGAACCCCAACTAACCATAACCAAAATAAACCTTCACCTAGACATATAGTAATTAGGATAACACAAGAACAAAATACTAAAAGCTGTCAGAGAAAAGAAACAGATCACCTATGAAGGAAAGCATATCAGAATCATGGAAGACTTCTCAACACAAACCTTGAAGTCGAGAAGAGCTTGCAGTGAAGTATTTCAAATCCTGAAAGAAAACAACTTTCAACCCAGATTGATGTACCCTGCAAAACTATCCTTAAAAGTTGATGGACAAATAACATACTTCCATGACAAAGAACAACTGAAGAAATTTATGGCCACCAAACCAACACTACAAAGAGTACTGAAAGACACTCTAGAAAGAGACAAAGATAGCTACAATCTTGAGAACAACAACAAAAGGAAACCGCTAAGCAGGGCAAATAATTAAACAGAAAATGTAGAAAACCAACAACAGAAAGATATTATGACAGGGATGAGCCAGTACATATCAGTTACATCAATCAATGTAAATGGTCTCAACTCAACAATAAAAAGAAACAGACTAGCAGAGTGGGCTAAGAAACAAAATCCAACAATATGCTGTGTACAAGAAACACATTTCACTCAAAAGGAAATTCACAGACTAAAAATCAAAGGCTGAAAAACAATATTCCATGCAGCAGGAACCCAGAAAAAAGCAGGGGCAGCTATTGTGTTTGCAGACAATGTGAACTTCAAACCAAAAATGATCAAAAGAGATAAAGAAGGTCACTACATATTTGTTAGGGCAAAACTTCAAGAGGAAGAGATCACAATCATAAATATATATGCATCAAATATTGGAGCACCCAACTATGTAAGACAATTCTTAATAGACATGAAAAACCAATAAACAATAATACAGTTACAACAGGGGACCTTAATGCCCCACTGTCACAGAGAGACAGATCAACCAAACAAAAAATCAGCAAAGAAATAACAGAACTGAATCAAACTTATGAACAAATGGACCTAGTAGATGTATACCAAGTATTCCACCCATCAGAATACACATTCTTCTCAGCTGCACCTGGGTCATTCTCTACAATAGATCATATACTGGTCCACAGAACATGCTTAAGTAAATGCAAAGGAACTGAAATAATTCCATGCATATTATCTGACCGTAGCGTAGTAAAATTGGAAATGAATGACAAAAAAGCCTACAAGAACCCCATAAACACATAGAAATTAGATAATACTCTCCTAAATAACCAATGGGTCACAGAAGAAATTAAAGAAAACAATTAAACAATATCTACAATTGAATGAAAATGCACATACAAATTACCAGAACCTGTGGGACACAATAAAAGCAGTCCTCAGAGGGAAACTTATAGCACTAAACTCCCACATCAGAGAAATGGAAAGAACACACATAAACAACCTAATGCTGCACTTCAAACTTGTAGAAAAAGAAGAGCAAGTCAAGTCCAAATCCCAAAGAAGGGAGGAAATTATCAAGATCAGAGAAGAAATTAATGCAATTGAAACTAAGAAAACAATACAAAGAATTAATGAATCGAAGAGTTGGTTCTTTGAAAGAATAAATAAAATTGATAAACCCCCAGTCAACCTTATCTAAAAGAGGAAAGAAAAAACTCAGATTCATGCAGTAAGAAATGAAAAGGGTGAAATCATTACAGACCCTGTGGAAATACAGACGATCATCAACAGCTACTTTGAAAACCTTTACTCACATAGATTCGATAACACAAAAGAAATGGACAGATTCCTAGAAACCTATGAATTACCAAAGCTGAATCAAGAAGATGTTAAACTGCTGAATAACCCAATTTCAGCAAATGAAATTGAAAATGTAATTAGAATCCCACCAACAAAGAAAAGCCCGGGCCCTGATGGATTCACTGCTGAATTGTACAAGAAATTTAGGGAAGACTTAATGCCAACACTCCTCAAACTCTTCAGTGAAATTGAAAGGGAACTACGTCTCCCTAACTCATTCCTGGAAACAAGTATTACCCTAATACCAAAACCAGGGAAAGACCCAGCCAAAAAAGAAAATTCCAGGCCAGTGTCTCTAATGAACATAGATGCAAAAATCATCAATAACATACTGGCAAATAGAATACAGAAAGATTATACACCATGATCAAGTGGGATTCATCCCAGGAATGCAGGGATGGTTCAACATATGCAAATCCATAAATGTAATACACCATATCAACAAGGTCAAGGAGAAGAACCACATGATCATCTCAATATATGCAGAAAAAGCTTTTGACAAAATCCAACACTCATTCATGATAAAAACCCTACAGAAAATTGGAATAGATGGTCTCTACCTCAACCTGATAAAAGCCATATACATAAACCAAGAGCCAACATCTTACTAAATGGACAAAAACTGAAAACTTTCAACCTAAAATCAGGAACAAGACAAGGATGTCCGTTATCACCACTACTATTCAATATAGTTCTGGAAATATTAGCCAAAGCAATTAGACAAGAGAAAGAAATAAAGGGAATAAGGATAGGAAAGGAAGAAGTAAAATTATCATTATTTGCAGATGGTATGATGCTCTACATAAAAGACCCCCAAAAATCCATTAAAAGACTTCTAGAAGTAATAAGCAAATTCAGTAATTTTGCTGGATACAAGGTGAACACTCAAAAATCAATCGCATTACTGTACACAAACAACAAAGTCACTGACAAAGAAATAAGGGAAACCACACCCTTCACTATAACATCCAAAAAAATGAAATACTTAGGAATCAATCTAACAAAGGAAGTAAAAGATCTATACAATGAAAATTACATTACTCTGAAGAAGGAAATCAAAGAAGATTTCAGAAAATGGAAAGATGTTCCCTGTTCATGGATAGGAAGAACAAACATCGTGAAAATGGCCATTCTCCCAAAATTGTTATACACATTTAATGCAATCCCAATCAAAATACCCCTTGCCTACCTCACAGAGTTAGAGAAAGCATTCCTGAAATTCATCTGGAACCAGAAAAGACCTAGAATAGCAAAGGCAATTCTGGGCCACATAGGTAAGGCAGGAGGCATCACAATCCCCGACTTGAAACTGTACTACAAAGCCACTGTGATAAAATCAGCATGGTACTGGAATAAAAATAGACTTAAAGATCAATGGAATAGATTAGAAGATACAGCCACAACTACAAACACACTTAGCCAAACTTCATTTATTGAACTATGTATTTATTGAAAAGTCTTACAATAAAATAGCAAAAATAATTGCACTGGCAGTAATGAATCTTCAATTCATCCCAATACCCAGTAACAAGATGGGGCGGGGCAGAAGTGACAGATGTAGGATGTGATGGGCTTCTAAGTGGGCTTCTGAATAACTGCTTTCCTAGCACAATGTAACAGGGGCAAGCTAATTGGTACATCAAACTTCTGCATGTTTAACATCCTAATATGCCAAACATATTGCTTAGGTACAAGATAGCTAGACCACAACTTCCTGTTCCTATTGACAAAGCAACACTTTAACATCAAGCCCAAACCTATCCTACAGTCTTAACTTCATTTTCCCTTTGGCATTCACACTATATGTGACCATTCAGTATGTCATGCATGTCCTGTAACTTCCCTTTCTGTAACTTTGTTTATATCATCTCCACTGTCCTAAATTTACTTTCCATTCCTCTCATCTCTATCCATTAAAATGCTATTTATCTTTAATTTCTGCCCCATACTCAAGTGCTTTTTTTCCTTTCTCCCTTCTCTGTTCCTTTGCATTTATTTCTCTGTCTTTCATTCACTTCTTTCTCTTCACCTGCATTTATATGGCTCCTTTCTGCCTTAGATGGCTGTTTCAGGCTACTGTATATTACACCCAAACCAAACGCCTTTCATGATTTCCAGAGCCTTGCCCTCTCATGGCCAACCCTAGTCTCCTCTTCTCTCACTTTCCAGTCACTCTGAGCTCTGTGCTGTTTTATACATATATTCCAGAGACACTCTTGCCTTCTTGATCTAACCAAATAAAGTGCTCATGGGAAGGGAGAAGTTAAATCAATTACCAGATGCTTCAAAACATTGAACATTTTGATATTTGAGAACATCATGCTTTCTGACTGAGTTTCCATTCTTCACTAATTTGTCTGTCTTATTTACCTTTGTCTGGATAAGATAACAAAAATTATGATTCTGGTGTCTCATCATCCCATATCACACCTACCTCTGCTTCACCTCATTCCCCAAGAAGAGTAAACCATTTGAGCAGATTTGTCTTCTAATAGGAAAAAAAAATGTATCTGTGTATATAGGTCCTGGGCATATAGGCAAAATAAAAACTCTTGTGAACATCACAGATTACTAGAGCCTACTGAGACTAGGATGACTACAAGGATAAATGGGGAAGTATCACATGTCCAAGCAACAGATACATGTTCTGTATTTGATGCAAATCTGCCATTGCATGTCAGTGAGCTTCATTCAGAAGACTGCACTCAGTTTTTATGTAGATATCATTTTTTTCTCAAAGTAAAAAATGACTGATAAGGAGTGTACAATGACTTTATTATCATAATAATCAGTTGCACTTCAGCCAGTGCTTAAGATATACTGGAACCAAGTAAATGTTCAGGTGCCTGTGTTATCTTTACACTGATGCTTTTATTACCCTCTTCCTCCCAAACCATAACTCTTGAAACTTTGTCCTTATTTTAAATCATGCATGCACGTTTATGACGTTTATTATTTTAGATTCTAGATAACCTCTCGAAATGCTGAAACGAAGAAAAGCAGAGGTAGTGACAGAGTCAGGGAAAACTAGTAATCAAAGTGCTCTGCCAGAGGAAAGATAAATACATTTTTAGTAAGTCACAAATCTTACATAGAATATGTAAACTAAAAACTAAAAACTTAAAACTTAAACTAAAAACATATTCATTGTTTCCCTAAAATTCAAATTTAACTGAGAAACCTGTACTTTTATTTGTGAAATGTGACAACCCAAGGGAGTTTCCTGCTCTTCTTCTCTCAAAGGTGCATGATCACATGAGCAAGGATACAGTGTCTGAGCTGCTAACAGATGCAATATAAACAGCTTTTTGTGAGTCACAAACAGAATTTAAAATAATAATGGAAGAGAAAACTACATAGCAGAATAAACTCTTAAATAAAAGCAAGATCTGTGCTGGGGATTTAGCTCAGCGGCCTAAGAGCCTAAGGCACGAGGTAGTGAGTTCGATCCCTATACTGAAAAAAAAAAAAAAAGAAAAGAAAACAAGATCTGTAATTCAAACCTTTGTTGGTGGCTGGTCAGGGATGCAGTTTATCCGTTCCACTTCATCTACCACTGGGCACACAGCAGAATCAGGGGTGGTACTTGTTGTCCCAGGACCTGGGGTACCAGTTGTCTCAGGACCTGGGGCTATCCCAAAAGCAAACATTAAATGTTGCAGGCACTAAATAGTCCCATAGTTTCAATACTTTGAATAAACTAACTCCACTATTGACTGGACTTTACTCTAATATCCTCCAGTTTTGTATTATCACCTTCTAAAACCTCATTTCATCTTGCTGATTGTTTTTACCTCTATGTAAACCAACACAATCTCCCTCTACTTCCAAGTCCATACTATCTCCCTACAGGACCGTATATACATAAGAAAAAAGCTTAATCATTAGATTAGAAGTTGATGAAAATGAGAAACATTTTGCTTTAGTCTAAGGGTTTGCAAACTATGACCTTCAAAATAAATCAGGTCAGAGCTTATTTTTTAAATTAAGTATTGCTGGAATGCAGACACATTCATTTGCATATATTTGCTTTTATACTATAAAGACAACATTAAGCAGTGATGATAGAAACAGAAATGTATGGCCCATACATATTTACTACCTGCCCTTTCAGACAAAAGTCTGCAGATCTCTGCTCTGGTCCTTGATTTCCATCCCAAACCTGACACACACAGAGCACGTGCAATAAGAGACATTTTAATCTCTCCATTTCCATTCTGTTGGCTTGTCAACAGCCAACTCACTGGAAAAGCACATTCCTGAGCAATGGCATTCTTCTGTAACTATAAAGTCTCTAATGACAAAAAAAAAATGCAAAGGGAACCCATCATCTAGAAACCAGAAGCTAGAGCCTACCCCAGAGGTAGAGAATTTTGATTTATGGGTCAGTAAAACAAGACAAAACAAAAAGGCACTTTAACAGTATTGTACAATGAGAGAGTGAGTTTTCTTTAAGGCAATCTCCAATATTTAGTTAATAATGACATTAAGAGAAAACAGAGGCTTTTAAATATTTTCTTTTTACTGAGTGGTAGATTAAACAAACTGTATTTGTACCAGTTTCTATGTAAGGGCTTTGATACCATCTTTAGGATCACAGAATTTGTAAGAATTGAATGACTATTCAGATTGTTTAATCTAACTTCCTACCAAAAGTAGAAATCCTTGCAACTGGGAATGGGGCAGAAAGGGCAAAGAAGGCTTTCCTGTAGCCACAACGTGGCTCTATATTACCTGGTTCCCCTAAGATGTTGCTCCTAAATAAATCAGATAGGAAATCCAGGACAATCCAGCCCCTCTTTGGGGATATAATAGTTCAATAAAATTTTAATACAGTAACTTGGTTGTTTTTCTTTCCTGAAGAACCAAACTTAGTCCTAAAATACTTTAATTAATTATATACTTACCCTCTTTTTACACAAGCATATTGTTCATCATCATTAACAGAATTAGAATTATTCAACAAAATTCAGCAAACATTCCATGACAATTTTGGAATTTAAATGAGGGCACTAATTAATTCAGAACATGGAAGTATCAGAATCTAAACCTACAAGGACTATACTTTTAAGCTGCTACAGTTTTAATTAAATGTTTCCCCAATCATGTACAAGTCACACACACACACACACACACACACACACACACACCAATGAACGTGACAGCAGTGCTTCCTACCATTGATGAGGGTTTTATCCTAACAAGAGCAATATATGGAGGGAGAGCCCCAGAGTTTTTTGGTTTTTTGTTACCTTTAGATTCCACAGGACTTGTGGCTAAAAGTACAATTAGAACAACAGCAATGATGAACACTACAACCAAAAGAATGCTGAGCACAATCTCCAGTGAAGTAAATTTTTTCATCTTTCTTGCCATCTATAAAAAAGAGAAAAGTTTTACATTTGAATTTTATTAAGCACTTAATTACAAAATTTTAAAAATTTAATGGAAACCACAAATGTACAATACAAAGAGTAGAACAAATCTCCATGTACTCACAATCTCGATTTTAAAAAATGTCAACTCATGAACAATCTCATCTTATCTTTGTTCCTACTTATTCGTATCTCTAATCCTGAATTTTTTAAAGAAAATCTTATGTTTCACATACTTTAATCTAAAAATATTTAAGTATATTTTAAAAAATAAGAAATTTTACAAAAGACAGGCAAAATATTATCATATCTAAAATATTTTACAATAATAACTTACTGTCATCGAATAGCTAGTCAATTTTGAAATTCATCTCATCTGATAAATTCTGTTTGTTCTATTCTCTTCAGGATGCAAGTGTGATTTGTATACTATCATTGGTTTCTATCTCAGTTCTTTTAATCTATATCATTTATTTTATGGATATTTCCCACAATCTAGATTTTGTTAATTGTACCCACATACAGGCTAACATGTTTCTCTACTCTTACAAATTAGTTACTAGGTCCAGAGTTTTGGTCCAATTTGTTTGTTTATTTGTTTCCAGCAAGAGGCATAAAATCAATCTGATTCTTTTTTTGATATTACCAGCCACCTGTATTTCCTAGATTGATTATTTCATTGGGAATTACGAATCAGTGTTGTGATTCTTTCATTGTTTGTTTGATGAAATATTTCCATAGACATAATTTCCCTTATGTATTATTTGGTTCATAAAGGTGCAGTTCATGAAGGAATATTGGGACAAATGTTTAACACTTTCTTTACAGGTTTTCAAAATGAGTTTTTCCCTAGCATCTTCTAAAGAAGAAAAATGTTGCTACTGTTTTAAACATCTTTATGAAATCATGAATTAAATGCATGTGATTTGTCTTAATCCAGTGATAACATGAATTCTCATATCTTCTCATCTTTGTCCAGCAGGAACCTCTTTGAGGTCCTGAGTCCTGTTGCTATAACCCAAAGATACTTTGATAGTCTTCCTGCTTTCTCACATAACACAAATTCTATGTTTGTATATTGTCTGCCTCGGGGTACAATTATAAACTGTAAGTAAGGTGCCCTTGTTCATTTAAATGGAACTAGTATTTGGACACTATTATCTGGATGAGAATTGATAAAATTTAACTGAAGGTAACTTGTGTCTCATCTCAACCAGTAGTTTCCTTTCAAGATTCCCCAAGGAGTCCTTGAGGATTTGCAATTTCAAAGAAAAAAGAAAAAACTGAAATTACATACTTACCTGTTACTGCAGTTGGAATATATGTGCCCCCCTACATATTCATATGTTGGGACCTAATACCCATGTGATAGTATTAATAAGTGGAACTTTGGAGAAATTGTTATGGGGCATTCTGTCCTCATACCACTCAAGTCTTTTCATGGAGGACTAATATATAGTTAACGAATGTCCTTATTGATTTGTTCTGATATGACTTCCTTATCTGTTAAGTGCTTTATGACCCCACGTGTCAGGTGGCACATTCATTATCTAAGACTCAGATACAGAAAACTGGGAAGAAGATCCATGAGTAGCATTTGTGTTCTTTCAAAGTCTGCTTTCAACCATGATCCACTCACACCACTCCTTTACAGGTTGCCTTAAAATCACGCTCTGTTTACTCAAAAAGAACATGCCCTCCTTATGTCCCCCAGCCTTAATTCATCACTCCATACTCTTAAAAATTGCGTCTTTCCTTGTGTTCTTGTTCTCCATCCCATCAATGTGTCCTCACATACCAACTCAGTCCAAAGAAGCCTTCCTCAAGTTTTTGTCCAAGGAGTAGATGGCAAAAGAATAAATGGCTTCTCATGGATTGATAAAGAAAATTGCTATTCATTGTTCAAATTCATTCTTACTATGAAAAATGAAATGGAGCTGAGGGCAACTTTTTTCTATAATAAGAATCGTTGTTCTTTCTAGAATAAATTATCCTAACTCTATTTTTTCTTACCTAGAATAACTCTATTCATACTCTTGTAAGAAATTCCATAATATTAATCTCATCTATAAAATTCCACAGTGATTAGTAATCTTCTATACTTAATAAAATTAAATAAGCTAATAAGGCAAAGAGTTGATCTTATGTTCACTGACAAGGACAGGATTTACCAGAATGCCATGCAGAGTGCCACATCTCTTTATCTTTGGTTATTGCTAATAGTCATGAGATGGGAAAGTGTTCTTTAAACCAATATTTTAAATTTTTTGAAGTGTTTATTAACACAGTACGTTAGACACTGTGAAGAAATACCTACACCTTGCTGGTCAAATTGTAGCCCCTATATGCACTATGGAGTCTTGATAACAACCATTATTACACTCATAACCCAAAAATTCCATTTATTGAAATTTATCCCATAGGGCCCGTGATTTAGCTCAGCAGCATAAGTGCCTGCCTGGCAAGCATGAGGTTGTGAGTTTGATCCCTGGTACAAAAAAAAAAAAAAAAAAAAGAAAGAAAAGAAAAGAAAGAAAGAAAGAAAGAAAGAAAGAAAGAAAGAAAGAAAGAGAAATTTACCCCATAAATGCATGGATATATTTGAAGATCAGTGTATATAGATAAAGGTTCTTCATAGATTGAACCAGTAAAAATTAAGGACAGTGTATGTAGCCATAGGGAAAGTACCAAGTAAATTCATTATTTAAAATCATGATATGCTGACTTTTTTTTTCAAAGTTCACAAATTCTATGATACTCCAAATTGCTGTTTGGCAATTTGTCATACCTACTGAAATACTTTTTTGTTTGACAAAAATATTTTAATACTAACGATAATTATAGTTGAGAATGATTGAGCAAATGTGTTAAGAGTTTTCCCTAATATGTCACATGCCATCCTCATAGCAACCCCAAGTGATTTACTGAGTACTCCCAGGCTTGGATGAGGAGATGAAAGTTCACTCAGGTCCTTTAACCTGTCTAATGTCCTACAGAGCTGATAAGGTACAAAGCCACTATTTAAACACCTGCCCTTTGGACTCTACAGCCAAGGTTTTTATCCAAACCAAGCAGTCTAAATCCAAACTCATTGCTCTTAAACCTGATCTGATGTTCTACCACCTCCTACTATGTGTCACAAATACAAAAAAAAAGTATACACCCGTAAGTAATAACTTTCTAACTTAAGAAAGGTAGGATAAGAGGAAGACAACCATTAGGCTAAAAGGTTTAAGGAAACAAAAATTCTGCAAAATTTCTGTCCCCATAGATCATGAGGGACTAAAAGGGTTCTGTAGGTACCTTTGGCATTAATTCATGTTAAGTTGATGGCATACAGCACAGTTTTAAATTCTCTATGACATCAAAGTGGACAAGGTACTGATGTGTCTCATTTCTCAGTTTTATTTGTCATCAGATTATTGAAGGGTAAAAAGAAAATCTGTTTGCACTGTTTGTTCATCAATGGTTTTATTAAGCTTCCACAATATGCCAAGCATTCTTCCCTGAGCTGGTTATGTAACCATGAGCAAAACAGATAAAAACTCCTGCCCTAGTGGAACTTATGTTCTTATGGATAGAAAACAGAGCAACTGTAAATAAAATACAATAGGTTAAACCATATAAGGGCTATGGAGAAAAATGAAGCATAAGAAAAAGATGAAGAATGTACAAGTGAGGGTTGGAATTTTAAAAAGTTTAATCAGGAAAAACCTCATCAAAAAAGTGAAAATTATTATACGTAAATGATACAGACTTCATATTCATTTCTTTTTGAATTATGTGATTATATGAATAATTGTCAAAGCTTCAGGATTCAAATAATTAAAATGGTGTACAAATTAATTTAGAAAATTAGATAAATATCCATTTTTCTGAATTATAACCATTATCTGATTTGAATATGGAGAGCTCAGTTATTACATTGTAAATAATATAAGCCAAGAAAGCTAGTTGAAAAGAGAAGGTTAGTTTTATGCAGACTAAGAATAACTTGCAAAGAAAACCTTAGAAAGCATGGCTATTCCTCAAAAATACTGGGCAATATTTCATATGTGGCTCCATTGTCTCCAGGCTAGCTAGAGATGAGAAGGAAAAAAAGTAGTAACAGCTTTTTGCTTGTTTTTGCAAGTCTGGTGACATCCAAAGTGCAGAGCTCTCAGAGCAAACTCTGACCCTACTGAGCTGTGGGACTTCAGAAGGAAAAAGATGCATTTCCCCAGGCCTAAGTTTCCTCTTAAGGATCACAAAAAAATCATCTCTAGAAGACAACTATATCCTTCTGTGGGCCCTGGCCGAGAACATATAAGAATTTACCTTTCTTTTCACACTCTATGGCTACCCTCTGAACCACAGAGGGTAGGGATAAGGGGTTGTTATTGTGGTACTAGGCAATAGACCCAGAGTTTTCACACTGAGCTACATCTCTAGCCTATTTATATATTTATAAACAAGGTCTTGCTATGTTGATAAGATGACCAAGCTGGGTTCAAACTTGGTATCCTTCTGCCTCGGCCTCTCAGAGTTCTGGGATTACATGTGTGCAGTACCACACTCAATTGAACCAATGGAAAATTTATTCCTCTAGGTCTACTTACTCAGTATTTCATACCGCTGATGAAGCTGTTTGTAAAGTCATTTTATCAGTTCATTGAAATTCATCTGTGAGCAAATTCTGATAAAAATCACTGGCACTGTATGAAGGTGAGAGTAAGCTCAGATTTAGAATGCAAGACAGACCATTATCCGTCTTCCTTTGGTCCCTCGTAGCACAAAAACCTACCCCACACAGCAAACCAAAGACTCCTCCCTCCCACCCCTCACTGTTGACCTCCACATACTCACTCACTTGTGTCACACACCTGACACAAGACCAGTAGAGATTGTGGAGATAAGGTGGTCCTCAGACAGCATCAAAGTGATAGTTCAGACCCTGTTTCATGAATCTACTTGGTGTCTCTTCCAATAAGATCCTTGGACTTGATCTTGGTCTCTCTCCTTTCCCCAGTAGGAACTCACCCTTCCCACATCAATTGCCAGTCAGAAAAGAGATGCCCACAGGTTTCCTGCTAGACTCTATTATCTAGTAAGATTCAATTCCTTCTTAAATTTTACCAGGAAGGTTCCAATAATGACCTATTGTCTTCCCTTCTCCCTCCAGAAGCACCCATTCTGTTTCACACTTAACTGCCAACCCAGGCACCACATATTTCCTTCAGGAACCCCTCCTAAATTCCATGAGATCTGTCCTGACCCTCACCACACATTGACTCATACATGCATCCCAATATTATGCACACACACACACACACACACACACAGACAAACTCAGATTCTTCCCTAAAATAATTCTATATTTGATCAACAAAAGTACCAAACCCCTAAGGATAGTAACAGATTTCCCAGTTTCCTGACTACATGTGATTCTGTAATTATCATCGTTTCTCACAGTTCTACAAGTTTTTAGAAGAAATATCTCAAAATGTTCCAGTCTTCTACCAAATTTTAACTCCTTTCCTGCACATCCCCCATAGCATTTCTAGAATACCTACCTGCAACCTCACCCTGTATATTAAATAATACCTCACATCTCATCAGGGACACACATACACAAACACAAAGATTTAGCTACGATCAGGCTTATAGATCTAGCTGGGACACACATGATCACACAGATACATACACACATACACACACACACACATGAAAAAGATAAATTGAGGGGTTTTTCCTATGTGCACTGTTGTAATGTTTTGGCTTGTTTTTATATACTTTTGTCTATAACAAATTAACAAGGTCATTGTGACCAAAAAAGATTACACACATACATCTATAGCCATAAGTGTATATGCAGTTCACAAACATACCTCATTGTCTCTTGCAGCTGCTCCTGCTCCCTGTGAAGGACCGATTCACAACAGAGCAGAGAAATGCAGTCCACGAAAAGCAACCCTTCCCTCTTAAAATGTTTAGCAGCCTATTAAGAAAATGTTAATGATTTCAAATGCAAATCATTGCCCAGCTTTCCCTTTCAGGGTCAAAACTGTTAGTTAATTAGTAACCACAATCTTCCTCTGAGGAAGACATTCGTAAGACCTTACAGGGAGAAGTCACTGCTCCAACCCACTCCATCCCCTCAGGCCACTGAAATATTTATTAGATGATAACACTCAAGGTGTTTGGTAAGAGAACAAAGGATTGACTCAATTTGAAGACAATAAAGATCAAAAAATAAATTAGCTGCTATCGCAGAACTCTGGTCTTTCCTAGAGAGCCCTAGTCTCCCAAGAACCCACAAACATTTAGTTGCAATCTGCTAATCCATAATTGAAGGAAATCGTTTTGAAAATATTTTCAAACTTTCTTGCCACTATAAAATGTGCCCTGAAGCTTGACTAAGCCGTGGAGACCCTTTGGCAGTCTGGTGTCTGCTATGGGATACACTTAGAATTATATTTTTAAATGCATGAGATAAAATAAATAAAGACACAAAGGGAATTGGTTACATTAAAATAGTTACTAGACTACTTTTAATTGTAATATGTACTTCTTTATATGCCAATAATATAACAGGTACAATAGCTATTGCAATTTCTAAATAGCTTTAAAAATAAACAATCTTTCAATAATATCTTAAATGTAGGGTATGACAGTAATGTAACCTCTCTTGGAACCAAATTCATAGATAAAGCTAATACTACTATGGTTTTCAGCCTACCTTTACACTAAAAACAAATCCTAAATTTCAACTAGAAGTTATCCAAGAAGTATACACAAACACTGCCCCCTTCACTTCACCAGGCTGCCTGAACTCTGTCCAGAACTCCTTGTTAAGAACCTTGCTGTCACTAAATGGACCTTCCTCCACATAGAGTGAAGGCCTCTCTATCTGTGATCCATGAACTGTGGTGCCAGTCCTCAAAGAAATATGAACAGACATTAAGGATAAGTATTGAAAAAACCTGTTACATGTCAGAGAAAATTGGCATGCATCAATCCTAATGATTTTTAAACAGAACTTGCATTTATATATCCTTCTTTTTAATTTTGTTTCTGTAGTAATTGATAGGTTCTGCTAGCCTGGGGCTTAGCTATCTGTAACATGACATCCCCTCAACTTGGTAATGGACCCAGAGAAACAACTTAGCTCTCCAAGAGTTAAGTGTATGTTCTCCTTCTCATTCCAGAGATAAACCTCCTGCTCCCTTTTGCTCATGGACCGAGCCCTCTCCAATCCCAAGACTCCACAACTCCCCAAGCCTCTACTCCCAGACCCCAATAAATCTTTCTGTCTCCTGCTTTACACAGGCAGATGCTCCCTCAAATCAACTGTTAATATGTCATTTCACCCACCTCCCAAACTCCTCCCCCAGCCAAAATTGATAAAGGTAACTACACTCTTTTGTTCTTATTGAGAGCTTCTACACCCCCCAGCCCCTAAAGTTCTCCCATGCCCTTCGCATTAAAGGCCTCCTCCTTCTCTCTCTCTTGCTCTCATTTTCTCTGTGCCGCTTCAAATTGAGTGACCTTAAAATAATCAAACAGTAATTTCATTTTAATTTTACCAAAGTCACAGTCTGAAACACATTGAGAAATTTTTAAAAAAGAAACCTGCTCTCTTACTGCACATAGTTTTAAAATCCCTGCTTAACTTTTGCAATTTCTGGGCTTTATTTTTATGGACCAGTGAAAATTCAGCAAATATTGAGCCAAAGGATATGAATTTTTGAAATGATTACCACCTGGAAAAACTAAACAAAAGTCACCAAGTCTTATCATGGTCATATCATAGTGGACACAGACTTGGACAACCAAAATGGAATCCATTTATCTTTTCCAAAAGCCCACTTCTTTGTGCTTATGTTTCTCATTTCACTGGTTACTAGTGAAAACAGGAATCAGCAATGTCTGACATTCAGGCTTTGGGAAGACTGGATGCATTTGTCATCATGAAATCAAAGACTTTATATGTAAAAGACAAAGGAAAGGAAGCTGGCTTGCAGCACCAAGACATCTGCTTGGGTCACCTTGTTGATAGTCATGATTGCCCCAACCAGCTCCAGGGCTTCTGTGGGCTGGAACACCCGATTTGACCCCTAACGAATGTTAAAAATCACCAAGGATAGTTGTCTAATTTTAAAAATAAAGAAATTGAGACCCAGAAATGTTTCACGGCTTGTGTGGATGCTCATCAAAAGATCCAGATCTGTATTCAAAGCTCATGTCTGCTTACCAATGGGGGGAGCTTAAGCAAGTAAGGCTCTGTTTTCTTTAATTTAAATGAAGATACAAATGGTATCCATTCAATAAAATAAATAAAATAATGCAAGTAAAAGCCTTGATGTTACATAAAAAATACCCAGTAAATGTAAGCTACAATTAGAATTACGATGAACTACCACAAACCTTGAACTCCAATTAGAAGTTCCTACAATTATGCCAACCTCTCACTCTACCCTCGATCAGGATCCTGAACACTGTAGTAGTTATTACTATGTTAAAAAAATTGTCAAGCACCTACTTTGCATATGACCCCACACTACATATTGACATCTATGATGTTGTTGCTAGATGTCAGGAGTTTAGAGGTTTAGCTTCAAGCCCTGGGACTCAAAAAACTGATTTAGGTCAAACCAAAGTACAAGAACTATGGTGTCTACAGTGGCTTGCTGCTTGGTGACAGGGATTTCTCCAGTCTTAGGAAAGGTATGGAAACTGTGTACCTAGGAACAATGAAGACCATGTAAGTGTGAGAACAGGCAGGTTGATAACAATGCCTGTCTCCCCATCCCCCCTACCATCACCCTTAGGAGGTCTTCGGGACCCCACATGTGGATCAAGCATTACCCCTAAGCTGTCTCCTGCTTGTAGTCACAGAAAATACAAGAATAACCCCTTACTGATATAATTCAATTCAACATTAATTTTTATATGTGTACTACCAACAAGACACCATCAGAATAACAACACTGATGGAGTGCTTACTCTGTTCTTTACATTGTGCTAACTAATCCACAATTCACATGCATTCATTCATTTCCTCCTCTTAACTATACTAAGAGGTAAGCACTGTTATTATCTCTCAGGATGAGAAACTCCAGGCACAAACAACTTGCTTAAGTTAATATAAATGGTAAAATGCCAAGCCAGGCATTCTGATCAAGGCTACACTTGCATGAAATGTGTTTAGTTCCTCCATGACCCCATAGCACAGAAAGTGTAAGATGTAATTAGACGTTATACAAAAAGAAATGAAAGCATCACCCAATGTCATGGGAAGGAGAACACATATCAAGGAAGCAACAGGGGACAAACCAAAAACAGGAGTGGGAAAGGAAGGAGAAAAGGAGAGACATTTTGGGCCAAAGGAATAGTGTCAGGACTGCTTTGGAGACTTCAGCTAATAGATACAGAGTGGGAGAGAGATATGGGATGATCAGGGACACTGCTGGAAAATTATGCTGGAGCCATGGTATGGCAGTTCTAGCATCTTGGGAAGAAGACTCTTAAATAACAGGGAACCACTGCATGTCAGAAATGGCTCAGCACTGTCATAAGAATGAGCTAGGCTTCTGAGCTTTTTGCCTAGAACTCAAAATGTTGGATCATCTGTCACTGTCAGTGTTTAGTCCAAAAGAATATTACTTCCCCCTATACTTACAAAAAGACCAATAGTATGACCACAAGGGACTCTGGAAGCAGCATAACGTGTATGTCCATTGGAGTGATGATGTGCAGTTATGAGGAAGAAAGGAAAAAAATGCATGTAAAGCATATACATAGTCCATAGGACACACTCCACAGACATTATTATTATTGATATCCTCCCTTTCATGGAATACTAATGCAATGGTATACTCAAGAACACATTGTTTTATTTTATGGTTGTGCATTTTCTTAAGTACTAAGACGAGTCTTAGCCATACATCAGGTCCCAGTGAGTTTCCTCAAAGGCTCCACCAAAGCCAGACTCACCAGAAGAGCCTATTCTGATCACTGAGCTCAGAGGCAGATGAATCCCACTGTGTATTCTCTATCCTCTTTGCACTGAATATGATTTCATGGATTCTTCTTTCCTGGAATAAAGTCCTCCTAAAGCAATATTCTCATCTGTCTGAATTTTACCAGAAATAGACTGTAATTAGGTCAGCTGTCCCTGAATGTATCCTTCTAATCTGACATTGTTGAATATAATATTTATGTAAAAAGGCCAATAATTTTGGAGAGTATTTCTATGTTAAATAAATAAGGGTGCCCAGCCATCAATATGGTATCAGAAAAAGCAAAGGTCTTGAAACTAGCCTGGATTCGTGTATTAAATTCTCTACTTTTACTGGCTGCACATCTTTGGCAATAAAATTTTCCAAAGCTCAGTTATCTTATCTGTAAATTAAGGATTATAATATGTACTCATAATTTTATTCTTAACTTAAGCTGATATAATAAATACTAATATATAATATCAGGTTCCCAGTCCCTCCCTAACTTATCATTTCTGAAAGTAAAATCTTATCAACAATAAGTATTATTAGCTTAAATCCTTGTTAAGAAATGGTCTTCAAATGTAAGTACAACATTACTGGATTAAACCAGAAGGAAGTGATCTCTTCCATCAGGGACCACTGGGACAAACAAATGGCTAAACAGTTAGTAACCACCCCACCTGTGAACTGCTCCTATGGGCTAGTGGAGGAAAACCAAATCTATACTTTGTTCTCTCCATCGCCTTGACACCACACACACAACATCACAACATACTGTACACACTTGAGTAGATGACATCTACACCCTCTACCTGTCAAAATGAATGATCTCTCACAGTCTCCATAGTCCACAAACTTAAAATGTACCTCTTCCTTTTATATCAGCCAAGGGACTTTCCTTCTTTTGTCCCATGTAAGCCCTTTACATCCCAGGACACCTCAAAAAGGAGAAAATGAATCCGTTGGAGCAGGAGCAATTTCTCTCCCCAGAAATGATCTAAGGAAGGTGAGAGTAGAAAGTACATGCACAAGGCATTACAGCACTTCCTTCTTTTGTGAAATAGCTACTGCTCAGCAGTTTTACACCATCTTTCATCCTGTCCCACCTCTAACCACATAGATAGGAGCACGTGCACAAAGATGTGAGTCCAAAGAGACAGCTGTCTGGTATAATATATTACCTAATATTCACGCACTTGCAATAAAACTTTATGTATCTGTATAGCATTGCTCTTTCCATAACACTTTGATCTGTATCACCTCTTTTATAACAACAAGCCTATGAAATTGAGCAGGTGTTTTTAAATCACTACTATACATGAGGAAACAGAAACTAAGAAAAACACCCTTCTAAAGGTCACTCAAGTAGTGGTAAAGTTGGGCTCAAACTAATTTAATTTAAATCTAATAATCCAGTTTTTATAGCTTGAAATCAGTAATTCTAGAAAATTGCTTTTTAGACTAAATATTTGTTCACTCATTCAACAAATTCAAAATTCACTGGCCACCAAAGCTTCAAAGTAAAAACCCTCAAATCCTATCTGTTATGGAATTCTACCCTCCTCACTCAGAGATGATACTTCCCTGGGGTGCAAAGTTCATGCAGAGACTCCCATCATCATTAGCAGCTGCACTCCCAACCCCAGGTGATACTGTGAGGGCACTCCTGGATAGGCAGCTCAACGTAACCCTACTTTCTGACAGCAGCTCCTGGACTAGCCCGGGACAGAGAATCCAACCTCATCAATTGGATTCTCCCTCCCACAAATTTGGATTTGAGACACAGAGCCTGAATTATAATACACTGGGTACTAGATCTGTGGGACCAGTGCTCTGAGAGGCAGAAATTAGAGTTTCAGTGAAAACTTGTTTGCCCAAAAAGAGAATGGGATAGATATATAGAGAATAGCAAAAATAACAGGCCACTCAAACTTGCTATGGAACCCTCCCATAAAAGGGTTCATGTGTTGGAGACTTGGCCCCCAGTGTGTGGTATTAAGAAGCTATGGGACCTTTAAGAGTTAGAGCCTAGTGTGATAAATTGATCACTGGAGGCTTTGCCTTTGAAAGAAATTAATGAAGTTTTTGTAGGACCTTGGATTGCTCTTCTGAGGACTGTTACAAAAGAGCAAGACTTGCCCTTCTTCAGTCTTTGGCTTTCTGTGTCCCCATGTGATTTCTCCCTCTTCTCCATGGCCTACCCTAATGCTATCTACCTTGATGTGACTCAACCAGGTAAGTCCCCATTAGAACCAGGACTATGTTGATTGGGCTTTCCACCTTCAAAATAGAACTATTTTCTTCACAGTTAACCTGCCTCCGTTATTTCATTATACCAACTAGAAACAGACTACCGCAAAACCCAAAGAAGGATAAACAGAGAGACTAATTGCCAAAATTTTTCCAGTTTCTGTGAAGACTAAAATATAACAATTTCACATGATTCTTCTGTCCTTTACTTTTACCACCACAACCACCACTATCACTACCACCACCATCCCTCAGTTCTTGCAAGTTTCTGTGCCATATAAATGGTCCCTGCTAGGCTGGCTGTGATAGTCACTCACTATCTCCCTCTGTCCAAAATAAATAAATATCTCCAATGAAAATTTCTACAAATTTAGCTTTCCTATAAGCAACAAATTATCATTGACAATTGTGAGACCTCCTTATCTCCACAAAATACCCTCTTTTTTGGCTCATGTTTATGGACAAAATGAAACTTCTAAAGGGTTGCAGAATTCCCTCTGAAGAAATCTCTACCAGCAGGCCCTACTAAGGAAAATTATCTTATTTATGCTCCTAATCACAAGCTTCCATGTTGGTATCAAAATTTACTAGAATAGGGATAGGTACCTAACCCAAACACAGCCAATCCCTAAACTGACCAGCAATTTATGAGGCATCTTGCTTTATGACCACTTGACCATGCACACTATTTAAGTGTAAAACATAGGAGCCGGGCGTGGTGGCGCATGCCTTTAATCCCAGCACTCGGGAGGCTGAGGTAGGAGGAGCGTTGTGAGTTCGAGGTCGACTTGGGCTACAACGCGAGCACAAGGTTGGCGTGAGCTACACAGTGTGACCCTGCCTCAAAAAACCACGGCCGGGAGTTTGGCTCAGTGACTGAAGCGCCTGTCTGACAGGCGTGAGGTTGTGAGTTCAATCCCTGGTGCCAAAAAAAAAAAAAAAAGTGTAAAACATAAAGATAACTACTAGAGAGATTAATTAGTCACAAGAACAAAATTTAAAAAAGAAGTAAGAAATGGGTGAAAGAATCCTTTACTTTGCTTCCCTATACTAGTACCACTTTGCCCACATCTTCTTGATTATTACGTGTGGACAAAACCACTATGAATTAAAACATAGGAAACAGACATTCTTTCTTGTGCTTCCTCTCTTGCACTTCCTGTTTTCTGTCTCACTGTGACAAGCAAACTTGGATAAGAAGCAGGCCAACCTTCTCATGAATTCAAATTTGGTTTCACATGCTTAGACGGGCAATTTAGATGCTGAGACTTTCTTGCAGACCAGTTATCTCTTCTTTCTCTCCTCTTCCAAATCTCTAGGTAAGTAAGATCTCTCTCTTGCCTCTTCTTCTTTTCCCTCTCATGCTCACCACTCTTGAGATTTCTAGGTCCAAGGTACATATTTTATACTAGATCAGTTAGCAATTACGTTCAACTTCAGTAATAGTGAGCACCGTGGCCCAATGACATGAAGTTTCCCTTCATCACATAGTGAGAAACCTGAAGGAAAGCAGTTATTCGTGTAGTTTCAGCTATTCAGGGATTTCAGAATGAGAGCTCTGAAATTTTCTTGGCTTTTCCTTCGTGGTTGGAATTCAACCATGATAAGCAAGTTCAGGCCCAGGAAGAAAGGCAGTAGGGATATCTAAGAAATCTCACCCAGTTCCATCTCCTTGTGTCTCAGGGATCAGTCAGTCCTATCTGAAAAAAAGATGGTAAATGTAGTTTATTTTTAGATGGTAATACTGACATACCCAATAACATTGAGGCTGTTGTAATGAGAAGGATAGAACTAGTATTTCACAGACAGTTGGCAGTATCAACACAAATAGAACAACAAATTGGGAGTGTGGACTGTGCTGCTAAGTCTCTGCATGCTCTCACCCAACTTGCAGCAGTGCTCCGCTTTAGAAGTTTATGGGCACTGCTTTTGATTCTAAGTATGTATTATACCACACACAACTCCCCTTCACTCTTGTTCTTCTCATAGTACAAATCATTGGCAGAGCTGAATTTGGGAATTTCTGGGAGTCTGAGGTACATATCATGCAAAAGCAGCAAAATCCTTCAATTTCTAACAAAAGTCTGAATTTTTTTTTTTTTTTTTTTTTTTTTTTTTTGTGGAGCATTCCGCTGAATGGCAAGTAATTCCTATTGCTAAGAAGACAGCGTAGATTCTAAAGACAGTACCAGTGTATGAGAGAGATTCCAGTTTCTGTGAGACAAAATGTGATGATTAACAAGATTATGGAAAATCTTTTTTCCTTTATACCCCAGTGGTTTTCCAATGTGATGGTGCATTAGGATCACTGAATCATTTCCCAAAACACAGATTGCATGTCTCTGTCTTCACAGTTTTTGATTCAGTAAGTTGAAGTGCATCCAAGAATTTGTGTTTCTTACAACTTCCCTGGTGAACCTGATTACCCTGAAATGGGGTACAGTACTTTGGCAACTACTGGCATAGTATAAGGGGAAAAAAATGATGTTGCTGGATATCACTTGAATTAATATGTCTTCGTTGAAGCCAGAAGAGTCTGCCAGGTGCTCCAGAACTTGCCTGCACTTTGGTGGCTCGTTTCATTACCAAGTCCAGGTTCACTGCTGAATTCTCTCTTCTCTTAAGGTGAGTGATCTCCTAAAGGCTGCAAAATAGATTATGAAACACGTTCAGGTTCAATCTTCAGTACAGAAAACATGCTTGAATCCCTGGAGTGAATTTGCCTGAAGTCAAGCAGGGCCTATGTTCCATTTCTGTATCCATATCCATAAGACAACAAAGATGGTCAGATCATTCCCTTGTATTTATATTGAATGGCAAATAAAGGGGAAAATCCAGTAATGTGTCATTTATAAGGATTAGCAAATAGAGAATAATATGTACTCCCAACTCTTGAAGAAATCAGTAAAATTAAGGATATACACATGCAAATAAATGTTTATTTTAATAAAAATGGTAGACTCCTGGCAGCCAGACATAAGATCCGGGTGGTGCCACACTCCAGGGTGCACTCTGTCTAGCAGCCTTGGTCCCAGAGGTCTTGGCCCCCACCCAGTAAGTGCACCCCCACCCAGCACTCTGGGAGTGTGCCCTCACCAGCTGCATAGAGGATCCAGCTCTACCTAGTCCTGCCTCTCAGCACAACCCACCAGTGGAATGCCCAGCCAGCCTCACAGGACACAGAGGTACTGAGCACTGCCCAGCCCAGAGCCCCAGAGCTACTCATCAGGGACTGGCCAGCATAGCTGCAGGGCCTTAGAGAACTTGAGCTTTGCCCATCAGAGCACAAGACAGGAGCTCCATTTGCTCAGGAACACAGCCAGGGTGGCAGGTCCTAGAGGTTGCGAACCCACCCAACCAGGAGCAAGGCCCCAGCACTATACACCTGGGACTTGCCCAGGCTTGCCCAGCACTCCAGAGACTCTGAACTCCTGGCAGCCAGATGCAAGGTCCAGATGGCATCACACTCTGGGGTGTGCTCCACCTAGCTGCCTGGGACCCAGAGATTCCAAACTCCACCCAGCCAGGCTCAAGGTTCAGTGACACATCCCAGGACTGCATCTCTGCTAGCCACCTGGGTCTCAGAGGTCCTAAACACTAAATAGCCAGATTCTAGGCCACAGCAACAAGCTCCAGGGGTGTGACCCTGCTAACTAGAGGGAGGTTACAAACTTTGTCCAGCCCAGCATCCCAGAGCAACCCAACAAAGTACATCAGGGGAACATGCAGCCACCCTTACAGATCAGAGAGCACAAGGGTTCAGCACCATAATCTCAGGGTGTGCCCCAGCTAGCCACAGGGATATTGGAGGATTGAAGCTCTACCCAACACAGTGTTCCAGTACAATTCATCAGGAGGCTGCCTGCCCAGTCACACAGGTCCCAGAAGAAAATGACAAAATAAAAGACAAAGAGGCAGTCTCAATCCCCCAGCACACTGAGAATAAACCCAAGAGACACTGAAATGGAAAACACTGGGAGTCACACAAGTGAACTTTCTGAAATTATAGCAAACGCAGTAAAGAAACAACTCCATGAAGCTACAGAGAAACTCAAATCAGAAATAATCTCTCAGCTTAAAAATGAAATGACAATCATTATGAAAGAAATGTTGTGTGTATCTAAAGAAGATCAAGATAAAAAATAGAAGAACATAAGAAAATGATGGAAACCTTGAATGGACAATATAAGACACAAATAGAATGCATGAAACAGATTCAAAGTGAAATTCAGGAAATTAAAAATTCCATGGAAAGTTTGAAAAACCACTTGAATGAAGCTGAAGATAGAATCACAGACCTTGAAGACATTGGAGCTTATGGTCATGAAAGAAAAGTCCTCTTAAAAATAATGGGGAACCAAGAAACAACAATTCAACATCTACAAGATGATGCCAAGAGAAATAACATAGGATTAATAGGCATAACTGAAAAAGCAGGGATCAATATTAATGACCTGCAAAGACTGTTCACAGAAATAATAGCAGAAAATTTTTCAAACATGGGAAGAGAATCTGACATACACATAAATGAGGCATACAAAACCCAACTAACCATAACCAAAATAAATCTTTACCCGAACATGTAACAGTTAGGGTATCAGAAATACAGCACAAGAACAAAATACTAAAAGCTGTCAGAGAAAAGAAACAGATCACCTATGAAGGAAAGCATATCAGAATCATGGAAGACTTCTCAACACAAACCTTGAAGTCAAGAAGAGCTTGCAGTGAAGTATTTCAAATCCTGAAAGAAAACAATTTTCAACCCAGATTGATGTACCCTGCAAAACTATCCTTAAAAATTGATGGACAAATAACATACTTCCATGACAAAGAACAACTGAAGAAATTTATGGCCACCAAACCAACACTACAAAGAGTACTGAAAGACACTCTAGAAAGAAACAAAGATAGCTACAATCTTAAGAACAACAACAAAAGGAAACCACTAAGCAGGGCAAATAATTAAACAGAAAATGTAGAAAACCAACAACAGAAAGATATCATGACAGGTATGAGTCAGTACATATCAGTTATATCAATCAATGTAAATGGTCTCAACTCAACAATAAAAAGAAACAGACTAGCAGCATGGGTTAAGAAACAAAATCCAATATGCTGTGTACAAGAAACACATTTCACTCAAAGGGAAATTCACAGACTAAAAATCAAAGGCTGGAAAACAATACTCCATGCAACAGGAACCCAGAAAAAAGCAGGGGTAGCTATTATGTTTGCAGACAATGTGAACTTCAAACCAAAAATGATCAAAAGAGATAAAGAAGGTCACTACATACTTGTTAGGGGAAAACTTCAAGAGGAAGAGATTACAATCATAAATATCTATGCACCAAATATGGGAGCACCCAACTATGTAAGACAATTCTTAATAGACATGAAAAACCAAATAAACAATAATACAGTTACAACAGGGGACCTTAATACCCCACTGTCACAGAGAGACAGATCAACCAAACAAAAAATCAGCAAAGAAATAACAGAACTGAATCAAACTTATGAACAAATGGACCTAGTAGATGTATACCAAGTATTCCACCCATCAACATCAGAATACACATTCTTCGCAGCTGCACATGGGTCATTCTCTAAAATAGATCATATACTGGTCCACAGAGCATGCTTAAATAAATGCAAAGGAACTGAAATAATTCCATGCATATTATCTGACCATAGCGCAGTAAAATTGGAAATGAATGACAAAAAAACCTACAAGAACCCCATAAACACATAGAAATTAGATAATACTCTCCTAAATAACCAATGGGTCACAGAAAAAATTAAAGAAAACAATTAAACAATATCTACAATTGAATGAAAATGCACATACAAATTCCTGGAACCTGTGGGACACCATGAAAGCAGTCTATAGAGGGAAATTTATAGCACTAAACTCCCACATCAGAGAAATGGAAAGAACACACATAAACAACCTAATGCTGCACTTCAAACTTGTAGAAAAAGAAGAGCAAGTCAAGTCCAAATCCCAAAGAAGGGAGGAAATTATCAAGATCAGAGAAGAAATTAATGCAATTGAAACTAAGAAAACAATACAAAGAATTAATGAATCGAAGAGTTGGTTCTTTGAAAGAATAAATAAAATTGATAAGCACCTAGCCAACCTTATCAAAAAGAGGAAAGAAAAAAAACTCAGATTCATGCAATAGGAAATGAAAAAGGTGAAATCACTACAGACCCTGTGGAAATACAGAAGATCATCAACACCTACTTCAAAAACCTTTACTCACATAGATTTGATAACACAGAAGAAATGGACAGATTCCTAGAAACCTATGAATTACCAAAGCTGAATCAAGAAGATGTAAAACTGCTGAATAACCCAGTTTCAGCTAATGAAATTGAAAATATAATTAGAACTCCACCAACAAAGAAAAGCCCAGGCCCTGATGCATTCACCACTGGATTCTACAAGACACTTAGGGAAGACTTAGTGCCAACACTCCTCAAACTCTTCAATGAAATTGAAAGGGAAGTTAAGTCTCCCTAACTCATTCCTGGAAACAAGTATTACCCTAATACCAAAACCAGAGAAAGACCCAACCAAAAAAGAAAATTACAGGCCAATCTCCCTCATGAACATAGATGCAAAAATCCTCAATAAAATACTGGCAAATAGAATACAGAAAGTTTTCAGAAAGGTTATACACCATGATCAAGTGGGATTCATCCCAGGAATACAGGGATGGTTCAACATACGCAAATCCATAAATGTAATGCGCCATATCAACAGGGTCAAGGACAAGAACCACGTGATCATCTCAACAGATGCAGAAAAAGCTTTTGACAAAATCCAACACCCATTCATGATAAAAACCCTACAGAAAATTGGAATAGATGGTCTCTACCTCAACCTGATAAAAGTCATATATCATAAACCAACAGCCAACATCTTACTGAATAGAAAAAAACTGAAAACTTTCAACCTAAAATCAGGAACAAGACAAGGATGTCCATTATCACCACTCCTATTCAATATAGTTCTGGAAATAGTAGCCAGAGCAATTAGACAAGAGAAAGAAATAAAGGGAATAAGGATAGGAAAGGAAGAAATGAAACTATCATTATTTGCAGATGATATGATACTCTACATAGAAGACCCCCAAAAATCCATTAGAAAACTTCTGGAAGTAATAACCAAATTCAGTAATTTTGCTGGATACAAGGTCAACACTCAAAAATCAATTGCATTGCTGTACACAAAAAACAAAGTCACTGAGAGAGAAATAAGGGAAACCACACCCTTCACTATAACATCCAAAAAAATTAAATACTTAGGAATCAATCTAACAAAGGAAGTGAAAGATCTATACAGTGAAAATTACATTACTCTGAAGAAGAAAATCGAAGAAGATTTCCAAAAATGGAAAGATATTCCCTGTTCATGGATAGGAAGAACAAACATCGTGGAAATGGCCAGTCTTCCAAAATTATTATACAGATTTAATGCAATCCCAATCAAAATACCACTTGCCTACCTCACAGAGCTAGAGAAAGTATTCCTGAAATACATCTGGAACCAGAAAAGACCTAGAATAGCAAAAGCAATTCTGGGCCACAAAGGTAAGCCAGGAGGCATCACAATCCCTGACTTGAAACTATACTACAAAGCTACTGTGATAAAATCAGCATGGTACTGGAATCAAAACAGACCTGAAGATCAATGGAATAGATTAGAAGATACAGCCACAACTACAAATACACTTAGCCACCTCATTTTTGACAAAGGGGCCAAGCAAGTACATTGGAAGAAAGATAGCCTCTTTAACAAATGGTGCTGGAAAAACTGACTTTCTATATGCCGTAAACTAAAATTAGATCCATGTCTATCACCATGCACTAAAATAAAGTCAAAATGGATGAAAGATCTGAATATTAAAACAGAGACACTAAACTTACTAGAAGACAGAGTAGGTAAAAATCTTGATGACATAGGAGTAGGCAGAGAGTTCACAAACAAAAATCAAATTGCACGGGAAACACTTTCCAGAATCAACAACTGGGATCTCATCTTACTAAAAAGTTTTTGCATGTCAAAGGAAATCTCCAGCATAGTGAAAAGAAAACCCACGAACTGGGAAAATATCTTAGCCAATTGTCCATCAGACCAAGGACTTCTATCTAAAACATATAAAGAATTAAAAGAAATCAGGCCCATAAAATTGAAGGATCCAATCCAAAAATGGGCATCTGAGATGAATACACACTCCTCAGAGAAAGAAATACAAACGGCAAATAAATATACGGAAAAATGTTCAACATCAATGGTCATTCAGGAAATGCAAATTAAAACAACACTGAGATTCCATCACTCCAGAAAGAACGGCCAAGATTAAAAAATCAACCAAAAACAAATGCTGGAGGGGCCATGGGGAAAAAGGAACTCTTCTCCACTGTTGGTGGGAGTGTAGACTGGTGCAACCACTGTGGAAGTCAGTGTGGAGATTCCTCAAGAAGCTAGGATTAGAGATTCCATTCAACCCAGCTATCCCACTTTTGGGCATTTTCCCAGAAGAATTGAAAACATCATACCACAGTGATATCTGTGCACCCATGTTTATAGCAACCCAATTTATAATAGCCAGATCTTGGAAACAACCCAAGTGCCCACCAATCAAGGAATGGATAAAAAATATGTGGTATTTTCATACAATGGAGTGCTACTCAGCTATCAAGAAAAATTGCATTGAGATTTTTATAAGTAAACGGACACGACTTGAGACCATAATCATAAGTGAGATAAATCAAACCCACATGTGTAAATACCATATTGTCTCCCTAGTGTAAGAAACTGAAAAAGTATATATGATCCAAAAATCTGCAATAAATACTATGTAAGGCTAAAAAACTGCTCAAAGAGCAAAAGTAATTGGGAAAGGGAAAAGGGGGAAAGAAGGAAAGGAAAAGGAAAAAGATATAAATCTGTATATGTGTATATGCAAGATAACTAAAACGAACATACTGGTGAATGTATCAGTTATTGAGAAAGAACAGTTAATACTCATAGGATTAGATCATTTTACATGTTTATATCTGTTAATGTAAACAATCATTTAGAAGGTAATAATATGCAATATTGCAACCATTGTCAAGTTTCTATCATCCTGTTTTGTAAACCTGTAATGTTACTGTTGTGCATTTGCTTTAGTCATTTGTTTGTCTCCTTTGCTTTTTGTCTTTCTTATATGTCTTTTTTTCTCTTAAATAAAAAAATAAAAAAACAATAAAAAATAAAAAAATAAAAATGGTAAATGCTACAAGGGGAATGGTACCATGCATCATTAGTCCTAGTGACCCTCTAGCAAAATTTTTGCTTCCTGTTCTCATAACCTTATAATCTGCTAGCATAGAAGTCTTAGTGCGGGTAGGGGGGTGTACCACCAAGAGGAACAATAATGATTTCAATGAACTGGAAGTTAGACACATCACCCTGGCCACTTTGGGCTCCTCATGCCACTCTGTCAACGGGAAATTATGGTGTTGACAGGAGTGATTGATCCAGATTACAACAATTTAACCCAGGAAGGACGCTAAATGTCATAGACCCTTCAGAAGTCAAAAAGTGGATCACCTCACCAAGCAAAGAACCGAGAAGCTGAAAACCTCAGAACAAGAGAAACCAAGGATGCAGTGCCAGTCAGAGACTGGAGGCTTGGAAACTCCCCAGAGAGTCATTTGTGTGAATCTATATTGAAAAGCTGAGGAAGCTGGAGTCTGATGTCCACAGGCAATTGCAGCATCAAATGATGAATCAAGCTCAAGCATTATCAAGTTTTATAAGCACAGGTGAACTACCTCCTCTTTTCCCTCTTCATTGCATCTGGACTGCAAACCTACTGAATGGTACCAGCCACAATCAGGGCAGCTCTTGCCCTCTCAGTTTACCTGCCTGCATGCCAGTCATCTCTGAAATATGTGCCAGAGATACACCCAGAAATGTTCTTTACTAATTCAAGCTGATAATCAGGATTAACTGTCACATGATACAATAGCAGTATGAACAAAGTATAACAGAAACAAAGGTGTAAGAAACCTATAGAAAGGGAATCAAACAAAACCTCATCCCAGATCTTCCTGAAGAAGTTCTAAGGAACCTCTTTATTCTTCAGGGCCTTCATTTACCAATAACTGCTAGTATGCTGTATGGACAGACATGTTCTTCCAATAAGGCTAACAAGAGTTTCTCCTCTCCATTCTGTGACCAGAATACTATTGCAGACTGATCAGACCAGCAACCTCCCAAATGAGTGGACGGCGAAGGCATAAATAAAAGAGACAAGTAGTATGATTTTGGGCCCCCAGGAGGATTCAAGATTCTCTGGTGGCTGAGACAACAAACTTCTCTGGGTAACACATATTTATTTGAATTTCAAACAAGTGAAAAGCTTAGAGTGGAAAGTGTGGGAAAATTGGACCTTGGGAGTCAGCTCAAGGACTTCTCCAAGTAATAAATTATGTTAATTTATGAGAACTATCTTATCTCTTGGTTGACCTTCACCTCAGGAGTTAGATGCCTGCAGCTACAATCTTTACTAGTTAATTGGGGTTGGAGCCAGGTGCCCTCAGCTGTGGTCTTACCTTGTCCTCTTGTCATAGCATCACGGGCCACTACAGGCCTCAGCCGGGACCAGTGATTCATAGAGACTCACTTACTGTGAATCTATGGCCCATTTTGAGACAAGGGGCTTAGGCCTTGGATAGACTCACAAGTAAACATAGAAAGCCAGCTGGTTAATTTTAAATCCTGCTCAGAGCCCCTTTGTAATAGTCTCCATCAGAATACATTATAAATTTAGCTGGACCCCATTTTTCCATGCACTCCTAAAAATGAGATGAAGTATCACCCTCTCCCTCCACAACACTGAGATAGTTCACAAGAGCTCACTGCCACCCTCAAACACCCAAAGTATTTTCAAATAGGCCTGAAATTTGGAAGAATATCACCAGGCATATTACCAAAGCAAGAGTATTCTCTCCACCCTGCATCCTAAATTGGTTGTCAGGCTTAGAAGAAAGAGTACCAAAGGTAAAATCAGACTAATCTAGACTTAGCTCCTCACTTAGTAGTTTAGTAACTTTGGCTAAAATATTTAACTATTTAACCTTCCTTCAACTCTACTTTCTTATTAATGAGATGCACATATTATCACATTTTTCACAGGGTCATAAGATTAAAGGACATTCAACCTACCATAATGCATTAAATGGAATCTAAAATTTTTGTTATATAAAATATAGGGCCAAATTTCTTCTGGATTAAGTAAAATGACTAAAGTGAGAATCCACCAAGGGCAGCCTAGGAATTCTTGATCTCACCATGGTCAGGTACCACCTAGTAGAAGCCTAATAACAATAAAAGGACTCAGCCCCAGGTTAGCCTGAACTTTCTAGAAAATGGTAAGGGCCACTTTGTAAGGGCCCATTTCTTCCCCCCCATTATTTGGGGAGATTGGAGAAACAGGGATTTATCCTTGATCTTCAGGTTTCCTGGACATTGCCAAACCTTTCCCATGGGTCTTGCACAAGCTTCTATATAGCTGACTGCCTAACTCTAGGATAAAACTGAAGCCAGCTCCATCTAGAAACACAGGTAGGTGCAGGGAGGGAGGGAGGGAGTCAGGAGGGAGTCAGTCACCAGTCACTTTAAATTGTAATTCACAACAAAGCTAATGGTGTTGTCAGGGCCACAAGCACATCAGGAGCTGGTGTCTCTGGTCTCTAGAAGCCACTCTGGTCTCCATTTTACTCCTGAAAACACAAGGCTCCTTCCTGTCCTATCCCTCTCTTTTTCCTGTTTTCTCTTATCCAGTAGAGCCACGACCCTTTTTCTTTAGGTGTAACATCGCTCCCATTGTCTGTTCCCTTTCAGTTTTCTATCTTACAAACATTAAATTGTTTCTTTCAATTAACTCTGCTGTCTGACATCACTCAGTTGTGTTTTCCCTCTAAAGTCAAATGGCTCCTTCTCTAAGGAATAAACTCTTTCACACTGCCATTTCCTCACCGTGCAGTTTGCTTCTCTTATTCCCTCTAGGATTTCTGTGCTGTCTCTCTCTGCCCTTTTGCTTTGTCTAAATAGTTAGATGAGGGAATACATTGTAAGCAGAGAAGACTTGGGAGTCTCAGCTCAGTGATACTCAAACCTGAACCTCAATTTGTCCTCAAAGATACACATATTTTCTTGACACTGAACCCAAATTGCCTATAGCAAATTTGATCCAGCACAACCACATTCAAAATTAAACCAATCAGTGCATTGTATGACCCAACCCAGGAATTAAAGTATCCATAACCACCGTGTCTATAATCTTAATTTCAGGATTTTCTTTCCTTAGGGCCTGTGCCTCTTAGTTCTCAGGACCTTGTTCTCACATCCTCACAGGAAGAGAGAAGGGGAGGTAGGAGTTCATGTAAGTGGGATTCTACCTGGTTATCCATCATGATCACTCTTTGCCAACCCTGCTGCTGGAATCACACCAACAAGTGGGTTGCAGGCCACTACCACAGCACATCTTGTAAGGACAGCACATCTATAAGCCTTAGACTAATGCTGATGAACTCACCTGGTGAGGTGGTTGCATGGGATGTGATGTTCAAGGCATTTTTGTTCATTTGTTTGTTTGTGTTTGTTTTGACAGTGTTCACTTATACCTTACCCTACTCATCTTAAAGGATCATGTTCTTTCAGTCTCCACAGTGTAGTTTTGTAACCACTATTGGGGCTTTCCTAATCATCATTGAGGATGATGGTGATGATCTCTGATGACTCACATCACATGCAAAGAAAGAAGACACATGACACAAGAAGCTGATGATCACTCTGTTTATTAAAAGAGCCACTGCCTTAAATACCAAATGAGAACAATACCATTTTACACTGAAAGGGAACAAAAGGCATTTTAGAGGAAAGGAGCTCATAAGATAGTTTAAGGAAAGCATGTGTTTTATTTGAACTGATTGCATTGGGGACAGCTGAGCTGATAGTATTGGGGACATCTTGGGAAACAGAACAGAAAACATCTCCCACAGCTGTGAAGCCATGGCCTCCCTCCAAGTTGTTCCATGCTCCATGTTTAGAGTCTTATTAGCAACTGACCTTTAAAGAGACCCCAGACTATATTACAGCTTACAAGCAAAATGCTTTATATACACATTTTCAGTGCTGACTCCCACACACAGACAGTGTACATCCCACACCTTTTACCAGCTTAACAGACTGGGACAGTCCAGAAGAGTTGCTCATCTCAAGGAGCATCACATGGTGTTCCAGACAAGTGAGTGGGTCTGCTTCCTTTTCTAACTCTTAGGGACAGCAGTGCCCTGGCCCTCTTTCTATACTGATAGTGTGGTCCTGCTGGACAACTCAAGGCACTTCAGCAACCCTACTTTCCTCAAAATCTCCACCTGTGTTCAAACATACCTCCAGATTTCAGGGATTCTAAATATAGCACTTTCCTATTTCCAGCAAAGGAAGCCATAGGAGGATAGTGATATTCTGCTCTCTAAACTCTTAGGCTCACTGAATCATCTAAAAAAAAAAGTGTGCATGTGTGTGTGTGCCTGTGTGTAATTTTATGAGTGTAAAACATTGCTGTTTACCTTTGTGGTGAGTTGAGAGGTATTCTTTGTGCCCTTTGTGTCTCCGCCTTATAGAATTTCATAACCATTTTACATCAGCATTTTTGTCACTAATATGATTCTTATAGCATTCCTAACAAGGTGGCAAGGTTACAGATGTGTAGGAGAAAGGGCAATCAAAATTTCTATCTATCTATAATGATTTATAATCAGTATGTATCTCTAATTTTTTATAGATTGAAGCCCCAAAATATTATTTATACCCAAACTCATCATTTTAATAGCTTACTTATAAAAATGCAAAAATTATGCTCCCATAGTTGTAGGATTGCAATAAACCTTGTTATTTGCATTCTGGTACTTGTTAGCTTCTGTTAGATTAGATTGTTCCTTATCTTTTCTAAATTTTAGGGCTACTAGGACTTCCTGTCAAGATGTCTCCTTCTATTGTGCAATACATAGTCTCTTACTGATGCTTGAATTCTCAATTCCAATATCATTTCTACAGAGCTTCTCTAGACAATTTTCCTTCTTCTCCACCTTAAGCTGTATGATTTCTGTGTTCTTTCAGTTCCTGTAATACCTGTTTGTTTGGTAGTCTGTCTTCAGTACCACTACAACATTCAGAATATATTTTATTCTTAATAAATATATTTTAATGTATTTACCTATCCAGTCATTGAACACAGTAAGCAAGGTATCCTGAGGCAATGAAATTTGATATTACTTGTAATCATATCCTCTGTTAAGCTAATAACACCTTTAGAAAGAAATCAGTCCAAAGACTCCAATTCTCATATCCAAAAGTAAGTGGCAGTAAAAGTCTAAAAGTCTAAACACAAATTTATGTAATTTACAGAATTCTCAACATTTACTTACTTGTAGAATTAAAGTGGTTGCAATTTCGTATTATATCTGATGAAATAGTTTTTGTTCCTGCCACTCTTATCAGCATTCCAACTGACTTTGCTTTCCTTAACCTTTGAATGAAACAGCTTCCCAAAACACAGCCAACTTCTAAAAATTACCCACACAGGAGATTGTTTATATAATCCCAAACACTATGTGAACAAAACTCAAATAAAAGGGGATATCCTTGAAGGTTTGTGCTACTTGTCTCTGAAAAAAAAACCATGATTATTGAAAGAATGTGGTAAAATTTGATTCTCAAAAAATCAATATGCATCATGGATTCACTGGTTCTTGATACAAAAAGTTCTAATTCTGATATGAATGAATGATTGCAATGCTACACATGCAGTAGAGATTACCTCTACACTTGCAGCTGTCACTTATCTCTACACCTGTAGTGGAATAAGTGGTTTCCATCTGGAAACTTTAAGGAAGCAAACACCTTCCCTATATGTGTTTAGTACAATATTGCCACCTGGTGTGAAAAACAAAAGGGAAACATTAGCTTCAGTTGAAAAGTATAGAATTTAGTGTCTCAGTGATTGGCATTCTATAGGGATGCATGACTCAAATGAGAGAGTTGCAATGAATTAAATATATCTGCATTGCTCTATGATTATATATGATGAAAAGTTCTATGAATATCTACATTTACAGTTCAGAATAAAACAGTAGTGAACATTTTTAGTAATCACTAACATATCATTACTAATAAGTAAAATACAGAGGTTTAGTCAAAAAGAAACATGAAAAAGACAAAGTATACACAGGAAAAAATAAGACATCACAGATAACTCCTGCATTATGTAATACTTAAATGAATGTGCAAGAGAGTACAAAATGATAAAGACAAAGGGCAAACACCAGAGAACAATGGTAATGATAACTAGTATTTATTGGCCAGACATCACACCACAGTCACCATTCCAAGAATTGCATGTGGGTCATTTCAGGTAAAACTTGCAACACTCTTAAGCATCACTTTCAATAGCTCCATTTCATGTGAAATAATGAAAGAGTACAACTGTTACCAAACATCAGAAAAGAAAAAAGGAAAAAGGCAGAAACAAGCCTTAGCTCAAAGATGCCTGGTCCACAGCCCACACTGTCAACACAGAGTCTCACAGAACCTCCAAAGGGAGTGTATGAAGAGTTAGTAGGAAGGGGCAGCAAGGCATTGGCCTGAGCAAATGGATGAACAGGGGTGGTAAATGGAGAGGAAATGTTCTCAGACAATAGATAGACCACCAGGCACTCAACTTCTTTTCTTTCATTTTCATTCATCTTATGAAATGAATGAGTCAGTGAAGGGTAAAGGGCCATTGTAAAAGAGACAGAGACTAAAGCTTTTCTAGGGTGGGAAAGAGGCACCAGGGAAACTTTAGAAAACAACATACAGTCTCCAAATATCAACTCTCTCATCTCTACTGAATAACTAGCCTGAATTTTTACAGAGCTTGCAGGTGTAATCATGAAACACATCCATATTTTTAAAAACCAAGGCGAATTAGAAATGCTGAAAAACCAGAGGTTAATAAATATCTGAAAATCTGTAAATGAAAAGACACATAGACTTCAAAGAATATAACCACATCATCTGAGAAATGCAAATTAAAACAACACTGAAATTCCATTTATTCCAGAAAGAATGACTGTCATCAAGAAATCAAACAATAACAGGAGTTAGTGCCATTTGCAGACTGCGGGAGAAGAGAACAAGAAGTCAACAAGAAGCAAGCCTTCCCCGTGAATCGGCACCATTCATAGGTTGCTGGGGGCAGAGCCAGATGCCAGCTCCCTGCGGCACATGGGTTGGGAAACAAGAAAAGCGAACCCCTCCCCCCACCACCATAAGCCACTGAGTGATCTGAAGAAACACAGGCTACAATGATAGCTATTGATGTAAAATGCAACTTAATGTTTGTAATGTTTTAGTGTTTCACTAACTGCAGCTCTAGAGCTGGTAGTTTAATCATCTATTCAAAGGATAACAATACACAGTGTAGAAGCTATGGGGGGGGGTCTCCTTCTGCCATTGTTAATTCCCTATTATCTTGTTTTGAAGTCCTGTATCATTTTCATTGTTTTGTTGGGTTGGGTTTTATTCTGTTTTGTCTTATTTGATTTTATTATATTCAATGGCATGGTCAGCTATTTCAAAGATAACAAGATATATTATGGTAGCCATTTTGGATATACTATTATCTTGTTTTGAAGCCCTTTATTGCATTCATTATTTCATTTTTATCAGTTCTATTCTGTTTTGTTTGGTTTGATTTTTACCATGTCTAAAGGTATGGGCAGCTATTTTGAAGACAACAAGAGGTATTATGGCAACCATTGTTGGTTTCCTATTATCTTGTTTTGAAGCCCTGTATCACTTACACTGGTTTGTTTTGATTAGCTTTATTCTGTTTTATTTTGTGTGGTTTTATTCTCTTTAAAATAAATTTTTTTTAAAAGAACAGGGATTAGTGGCTCTCAAAACCTATCTGGGTTCAGGTGTAGATCAAAAGATTCGTGAGAAGAGACCGAGGGATGTACAAGTCAGAATTTGACCACAACTACCAACATGCACCCACACAGCCTGCCCAGCAACTTTCATGGCACTCCTATGGTCTTCACCATCTTCTCCTCAACAGATAGAGATAGAAAAAAAAAGTTTTGGATATGGTAAAAACAAAAGCAAATTAAAAAAATTAAAACACCACATTTATAGTGAAATTGTTTTGGACCTGAAGATGACAATTAAGACATTCATTATAAGCCAGTGTGCTTCCCATTGCACAAAGCAGAGCCCTGGTCCATCACTCACCTTAAGTGAGTGTTCAGCGCAGGCTCCTGCACGGGCAGGATGTAGCCCCCACGCACATGAAGATTAATGTGGTCCAGAGGGGCTGCCAAGTCCTTCCACTGCCCCCTTGCATTAATGTCCACACCCTGTGGGCAGAAGGAAAGGAGAGCGTGAAGGACAGGACACACACCTCTCTCATCAGTGCATTTGGCAGATGTCTTGTCTAACTCTGAGAACTTGCTGCCTGTTGTCACCATTCATCATATACCTGTGAGGACTTCCTGCACACACTCTGCTGCTGTCTGACATCTGACTTTGCTGCTATAATGACTTGACTTTCAAGACTTTCTATAGCAAATACTATATAATTTGCTAGAACAAATCATTGATTTGTGCTTTCAGTGTTTGACTGTTTCATCATTTTTATGCCTAAATCTTGCAATCTGAATAACTACTTTGAAGATAACAATATGCAATATATTAGCAAGTGTTAATTTTCTATTATTTTGTTTTGAAATTCTGTATCATTTTATTTTTTGTTGCTGTTTTGCTTCTAAAATAGAAATATGTGAAACTGAAGGTGAACATTAAAATATGTATGTTAGAACATAATCTCTGGAGTGTTAAAAATACATTTAGATATAATCCATTGAGTTGTTATGGACTATTAAATGCTTTATTTTGTGAAAACTGCATTCATTTAAAACTATATCGAGTACCTAATAAATGCTATCATAAAGATTATATTTTTTAAATGGGGAAGATGGGTACAGGAAGTAAATAATCAAATACACACAGGAATATAAAATAGGCTAAGTATTATAGTAAGCAACATGTGGTAGGGATGCCATGTGTCTGATGGTGAGAAAAGGTTTCTTTAAAAAGTTGATCTTTCGAGAAGAAAATGGGATAATGGACTACTCAGGTAGTGGGAAGTACTATTGCAATGGTCCTATGGTTGGAGGGTACTTGGTGAGTTCACAGAACAGAGGGGGTCTGTGCAGCTGGCACGGAGGGATAAAGAAAGTATGTATCATAGGCAACATCTAAGAAGGAACAGGGAGAAAGAGTTTGGAGGTCCTGAAAGTTTTGAATAGAGCAATGATACAAACTAAAGGTATATTTTCTCAGGATCATCATTATGGGTCTATGGGAAACAAGGAAGTACCCAGGCCACTTATTGTCCCCTCCCTTTTCCTTCACAGCAAGGTGCTGGTCTTGCTCTCATTAATGCTCTTCTTGCCATGCACAGTGTCTGACACAACAGCAGCAATTGGATGAAACCTTTGGCAAAAGCAACTAGAACTTCAGTGCTACACTGGTGCCAGAGGAGGAATCACTCACTCATCCACATTTAAGCAAAGACTATGGCAAGAGTCATGCCTTGGAGGTTGTGGTAGTTAATTGACTAATTGTCCATTTAAGTGGGAAAGTCCAACTGATGTGAGTCACTATGGTTGTCAAACACTATAAAAGGAAAATGAGAGAGGAAAGGATTTCAGTTGATGTTCCTTGAAGGCGCTGCATTGTGGCTGCTTTTCTTCAGGAGAGTTTCAGTGGTATATCTGCAAAGGACCTTTGACCACTTTCCTTTCTCAGGGGAGCGTCAATCCACATCTTTAGTTTGGACATTGTTGCCTGGCTTCCAGTGCAGATCCCTTAGCCTTCTGGCTCAGATCCATCAGAATTTTGACATAGATACTTCAGCTTCTGGCACTGCCCTTAGGTATTTCCAGCACAAATCCTTCAGCCTCCCATCATGGCTCCTTTGGCCTCCTGATTTGGACTTGTGCAGTACATTGCCATGGGAACCAAGCCCTTGACAGGGTCCTTTGTGTCTCCAGCAGCAGACAGATATCTTGCACTCTTCTACATCACTAATACAGAGGTGTTAAAGGAATGCAAATGGAAAGAGATAGCATTTCAAACCTTATTTAACCAAAGATATCTGTTTTGCCTCCTGTCAGTTTCCTTGAAAATCTCTCTTTTCCACCATCCACCCCCCAACAGGTCCAGATGGACATGCAAAACTGGACCCTATCCACCTGGAACACTGAAACCTATCATGTTTGCATCCCTGGTGCTACACTGTGGGCCTCTGGGGAGGCTGTTGTACAACATCTGCATTTATTAAAAGCTTCTGTGTCATCCCAGAGATACAACCAGCAGCCTTTTACCCGTGCGACAAGATGTCACATGTATACAAGAGACATCCTAAAGCAACGGCACTCCCCTTAGTTTCCTGTTAGAGCTTTTTGTGCACCCACTTTGCAACAGAGCAAGGGCAAGAGCCAGATGCTTTGTAAAGGAGGGATTCTGGTTCAGGACTCACTCCTACCCTTCTCCACTGGGTGGTGTCTGAGTCTTAAGTGGATCAGCATTTAGAGAATAAGTATCGTGTGGACTCTGAATCACAGTTTAACTATGTCCTATGAAGCCAAGGTTGCATTTCTGTCCTTTTCAATCCTCGAGTTTGCAGTGGGGATCCTGACCAATGCATTCATTTTCTTGGTGAATTTTTGGGATATGGTAAAGAGGCAGCCATTGAACAACTCTGACCTTGTGCTGCTGTGTCTTAGCTTCATCCGGCTTTTTCTGCATGGGCTGTTGTTTCTGGATGCCATCCATCTCATCTACTTCCAGAAGATGGAAGATCCACTGAGCCACAACTACCAAGCCATCATCATGCTCTGGATGATTGCAAACCAAGTTAGCCTCTGGCTTATCACCTGCCTCAGCCTCCTCTACTGTGCCAAGATTGTTCGTTTCTCTCATACCTTCCTGCTCTGTGTGGCAAACTGGATCTCTAGGAAGCTCCCCCGGATGCTCCTGGCTGCTATTCTTTTCTCCTGCATCTGCACTGTTATGTGTTTATGGGACTTTTTTAGCAGATCTCGCTTCACATTCACAGCTATATTGCCCAGGAACAATACAGATTTCAATATACAAATTACAAAACTCAGTTTCTTTTATTCATTTGTCTTCTGCAATGTGGGGTCTATCCCTCCTTTCCTATTGTTTCTCATTTCTTCTGGACTGCTTATTATCTCCCTGGGAAGTCACATGCGAACAATGAGGGCCCAAACCAGAGGCTCTCAGGACTGTAGCCTAGAGGCCCACATCAAAGCCCTCATAGTTTTGGTCTCTTTCGTCTGTTTCTCTGTGGTGTCATTCTGTGCTGCTCTCATATCAGTGCCCTTACTGATGTTGTGGCACAACAATGTTGGGGTGATGATTTGTATAGGGATGATGGCAGCCTGCCCCTCTGGACATGCAGCTGTCCTGATTTCAGGCAATTCCAAACTGAGGAGGGCGGTGGAGAAGATTCTATGCTGTGCTCAGAGAGGCCTAAAGGTAAGAACAGACAGCAAGGCAGATCCCAGGACTGACAATGGACATGAAATGCACTCTTCATGAATATGTCTCTGATTCCTCAGGAATGTACCTATGATTCTTCACAAAGACTTATCTCTGTAAAACATAACTATAAGTCCCTCCACTTTACAACAATGAATTCATAGAAGAATAAACTCACTAAAGCTTATAAATGATGTTGGCAAGTAAAATAGCACTGGTTCTCTTGGTTGGCTTCTTTTGTTTAGCAGCACACATTGAAGTTTTCACTATACCTTGTCATGGCTTGATAGCTCATTTCTTTTGGTGCTAAATAATATTCCACTCTCTGAGTGCACCACACTTTATTTATCCATTCACTTCCCAGAAGGAATTTTGTTGCTCCCAAAGGTTGGTAATTATGAATAAAGCTGTTGCAAATACCCATATGCAGATTTTTTAGTGGAAATGAATTCTCAACTCTTTTGAGTAATTTCCAAGGGAGTCGAATACTCAACTGTGTAGTAAAATTATGCTTAATTTTCGAATAAACCACCCAACAGTCCTCCAAAGTGGATGTACCATTTTGCATTCCCACCATCAGTGAATGAGAATTTCTATTGCTACGTCTCCTTGCAAACCTTTAGTGCTCTCAGTGTTCTGGACTTTGGCCATTCTAACAGGTGGGTAGCGGTATCTTGTTTTACTCTGCATTTCCCTAATAACAAACGGTATGGAGTACCTTTTCAATGATTACTGACATGACTTTATTTTAACATTATATTTTTGAAACTCATACATATCATATGAATCACTATCAACACAAAATTGATGAAAAGTTGTGTGTATAATTTTGGAACTATTATGAATAAAGTTTCTATAACCATTCTTTTTGTGGACATACTTTGTATTTCTCTTAGATAAATACCTAGGAGTGAAGTTACCGTGTCATAAAGATGAGGTAAATTTAACATTATAAGAAAGTGCTAGAGTTTTCCAAAGTGATTTTAACATTTATGTACCCATCCACAATGTAGGAAAGTTATTCTCATTCTCACTAACAGAAGTTTGGTGTTATCAGTCTTTTTAATTTTGGTCATTTCTATGGGAATGAAATGATTTTAATTTTCATATACCTGATAACTAATGATACAGAGCACTTTTTCATTTATTTCAGGGCCACTTATACAGCTTAAATTGTAAAGAAAGTATTTGCTTGCCCATATTTTGACACCAAGTTGTCTTTTTACTACTGATTTATAGGACTTCATTGATCTTTAGTATTTATATGTGTGATTTTTATGTGTGTATACATACATATATATTAATACAACTCATATATGTCAGTTTTATATTGATTTCTCTTTTAATTATCGATCTGTAGAAGTTTTGTATGTGTATACAAAATATATAACTATATACATATTTATATGCTTGTGTGGAACAAAATATATACATATATAAATTCTGAGGAAAACTACTTTGTACTGTATATAAAATATTTTACCCAAACTACAGTTCTTCTTTTCATTTTCTTAATACTGTGTTCATGAAAATTCTGAACGTTAATACTGTCCAATGTGTCATTTTTATCTTTAATGTTTGTGCTGTGTCCCATCTAAGAAATATCTGCCTGCCTCCAAAATATAACAATAGTCTCCTATGATTTCCTGTAAAATTTCAATCCTTGTCATTTTTATGTTTGGAATTATAATTCATCTTAAATAGGTTGAAATTTATTTTTCATATGTCTATCCAGGTAACCCAGTATCATTCATTGAAGATTTTTTTTCTTAACTGAATCAACTAGACCTTGTTGTAGAATATCTTATGACTACATATACACATGAATCTCTTTCTGGTCTCTATACTGAACTCTATCTATGTCTAGCTATAACCACTATTTTACTTTCTTGTTTACCATAAGTTCCTAATAAGTTCTGAAATCAGATATTTTGAGTCTTCCAATTTTTACTTTTCAAAAGTTTTGGCTAATCTGAATTCATAAATTTTAGGAAAACGTGTGTGTGTATATGTGATATTTTAGGTATTACACATAAAATGTCCTGTTGGAATTCTAATTTTTGTGCTGAATCTAAATGTCAGGAGGGAGAGGGAGGGAAAGGGGTGAAAAAGAATTAATATGTGTCATGTACATGTACCAACTCCCCACAATGAAGGGAATCATTATGTACTACAAACGTGTTAATAAAAATAAAAATTTTTTAATTAAAAAATATTTAGTCTGACACTGTCTGAATAGGAATAACTCTTCATTTAAGTATTTAACTTCTCCTCATATAATTTTTATTATAGAGGTATTTTGATAAAGTCACCCCTAAGAGTTTAATGGTTTTATAATGTTACTCTATATGGAACTGTTTAAAAGTTCATTCAATTTTATAAAAAATTTATTTTTGTACATTAATCATATATTTTATGACTTTTCTAAATTAAGGTTTTTGTTAGTAGTTGTATATAATCTTTCAAGTTTTATACTTAATCATGTCATCAGCAAATAAAACAACTTTTCTTCATCCTCCATCTTTATACCCTTTTTTAACTTAGTTTATTTCACTGGTGAGAATCTCCAGTAAAATACCATTTAGAATTAATGCATAGATATATCCTTGACTTGTTGCCATTTTTAATGGGAAAACATTCATAATTTTTTTGTTTCATTGTGGGCTTTTTGTTTGTTTTTGTTTTTGTTTTAGACAGGCTCTCACTATGCAGGTCAGGCTGTCCTTGACTCACCATGTAGCCCAGGCTGGATTCCAACTCACAAAGATCCTTCTATCTCAGCCTCCCAACTGCTGCAATTAGAAGTGTGTATCACCACACCCACCCATACTTTTATTATTAGGTATAAATAATGTTATCTGTAGAGCACTTGTAGATTCTCTCTATCAGATTAAGAAAAAGCAATTTTATTCCTACTGGCTAACAATATTATCATCAATGGATACTGAATTTTACTAAAAGCGTTTTCTGTTTTTATTGACATGGTTCTATGGTTTCTTCTCCCTATTTTGTTAGCAGCCACATTAACAACTGTTATTAATTACATTGAATAAATTTTGAATGTTAAATAAACCGGGCATTTCTGGGATAATGCTTGCTTAGTCATAGCGAATTATGCTCTTAATATGTTGCTGTGTGACTGCTAAAGTATTGTTAAGAATCTCTGCACATATGTTCATGTGGAATTCTAGCTTCACTTTTTCTGCTTCTTTCCTGTCTTTTTTTGTTAAATATCTTTGTCAATTTGAGAAACATTTCCTCCCTTTTTTTCTTTCTTTCTTTTTTTTTTTTTTTTTTTTTTTTTTTTTTTTTTTTTTTTTTTTTTTTTTTTTTTTTTTTTTTTTTTTTTTTTTTTTTTTTTTTTTTTTTTTTTTTTTTTTTTTTTTTGGTACTGGGAATCAAACTCATGACCTTGCACCTGTGCCACTGAGTTATATCCCCAGTCCTCCAACTTTATCATCTTAAAGATTTTTGGTAAGATTGGTATCACTTGTCTAAATATTTGATATCATTTACCAGGAAACCATTCCAGCCTGAAACTTCCTATTCAAAAAGTTTTCTTGTTTTATAATTACAATTCATTCAATAGATAGCACACTATCAAGATTTTAAATTTCTTCTTGTGTCTATCTTGATGTCATATTTTGCAAGGAATGTGTCCATTTTCATCTGTTTTTAGCATTATCGCCATATATTTGATCATAACATGCCTTTATTAACATTTTAATGTCTGTAGTATCTGTTTTGCCCTATCCTTCTAGTGATTTTCCAGTTTCTTGATTCTTTTCTTGAAATTTGTTTCATTCAATTTTTCTCTTTTCTTATACATACTTACTATTTATTATTATCTTCCTTCTACTTCCATTGTTTAATTTCTCTTCCTGTTTTAGTTTGTTTAAACCAAATTATATCAATTTTAATTTTTCTGTTTAATATAAACTTTTTTTTTTTTCAGCACTGAGGATTGAACTCACAAAACCTCACACCTGCCAGACAGGCACTTAAACCACTGAGCCAAACTCCCAGCCCTAGTTTTTTGAGGCAGGGTCGCACTATGTAGCTCAGGCCGGTCTTGCACTCCTGTTGTAGCCCAAGCCAGCCTCGAACTCACAACGCTCCTCCTACCTCAGGCTCCCGAGTGCTGGGATTAAAGGCGTGCACCACCACTCCTGGCTTAATATAAATTTTTAAATATTTAAATTTCCTTTGAAATATTTCTTTGCTGCATTGCACAAATTTCAATATGGTCATAACATGCCTTTATTAACATTTTAATGTTACACTGTAGTATCTGTTTTGCAAAACGCATTTCACATATTCAACATGCATTGCACGAATTTCAATATGGTCATAACATGCCTTTATTAACATTTTAATGTCTGTAGTATCTGTTTTGCAATATGCATTTCATTTCTACTTGAATGCTTATCTAATTGTCTTTATATTCATTTAATCTGTGTGTTGTTTATAATTGTGTCAGTTTTCAAAAATTGAAGACTTCACTAGATATTCACTGATACTGATTTCTAATTTAATCCCACTGTCATCAGAAAACATTCTGTAATATTTCTACTTTTTGAAATGTAGGTAAACTTAATCTATCACTCAGTATATTGCCTATCTTTATGAATAATCCATGTAACTTGAAAAAAAAAGTGTAGTTGCTAAGAGTGGTGCTTTTTGACTAATAAGGTCCAGGTATTTAGTACTGTTGTTCACATCTTCTACATCCTTACTGATTTTTTGTCTCATTAGCCCAAACACTAAGAGATGTAAAAACATCATTTCCTATCACTGGACTTGTCTAGCTCTCTCTTTAGTTCTGTCAGTCTTTGCTTCACCCTTCTTGAAGATTTGATAACATTTATTATCATTAAAATGTTTATTTGATGAACCAACACTTTTCTAATTTGAAAACTCTCTTTATTTTTTATTATCTTTTTTATTTCTTATAATGCTTGTTTTAAAGACTACCTTGATTGATATTAATATATTCACTCTGTCATATGTGCTTTAAAAACACCATCAACCAAGAATCTTCTATCCAGCAAAACTGTTCTTTGAAAGTTCAGATAAACAGAAGTTGACATAATTTGTTACTAGATTTTCCCTATGAGAAATGCTTAAATAGGAGTCATGTAGGGTGAAATAAAAGGATGATAAATAAAGAACTCAAACCAATATGAGGAAATAAAGGCCTCAATAAAAGTAAACACATGGGAAATTATAAATTCATTTTGTTTTCTACATAATTTAAAATACTAGGTATTTAAATAACACTTACTTTGTGTTTTTTAGTCATACAGTGCATAAAGATGTAGTTTTGTGCATGAACAACTAAAAGGCAGTCACCACAGTTTTGTGCTAGTGCAGTCAAACTGGTTTACATTCAAATTAGAAAGTTATAGCTTTAGAAAATTAAATGCAATCTCAAAAAATACCTGTAGAATGTACACAAAAGGAAATAACTTCACTACAAAATAACTTGTGACTAAACACAAAAGAAGACAGTAATGCAGGTATTAAAGAGGGGAAAGCCATAAGTCATGCAGAAAATAAAATGGTAGATGTCCTCTTCATTAGTAATTGCTTTAAATTTAAACAGATGAAACGTCCCAATTAAAAGACAGACACTGGTAGAATGTATAAAAACATATAATTTAACTATATGCTATCTACAAGAGATTCACTTTAAAGTCAAACACATACAGATTGAAAGTGAAAGGATGGAAAAAGATACAAATATTAACCAAAAAAGAGCTGGAATGGTTATACTAATAACAAATAAAATTGATTGCAAATTTGAAAATTACAAGAGCCAAAGACATCATATTCTAATAAAAGATTCAATAAAGTAAGAAAATACAAACATTTATGACCCTGATGATAGACAATCACAAAATAGAAAGCAAAAACAAAAATTAAACAGAGTAATAGGTCTATAGTAATAGTTGGAGAATTCAATTTCTCACTCTCAACAATGAATAGAACAACCAGATATGGCACACGACCGGTGTGGCCTCCAAGAAGAGAATGAACCATGCCTCCTGAGAACCTGCCATGTTGGGTCAGGGGGGTTCCAACCGGAAGACAACTAGCCTGCCTTCCTGGTGAGTGGTGCGTGACTGGCACAGATTCCAGGAAGAGAAAGATCTGTGCCTCCCATACACCTACCGGTGAGCAGGCTAAGAATCAAGGACACCCCTACCGCTCCCCCCCCAAGCAACCTGCTGGTTCAGAGGATCAGCTGAGTTGATAGCAACTCAGGTACATAAAGCAACTAAGTGTTTGTATTGTTTGGTTGATTTTGCAGGCCTGGGGCCGGCAGTCTGAGCATCTCTTGGGATGATGACATTATGCAATGCAGCAAATATGGGGGATTCCTTTCTGTCTTATCTTTGAGGCCCAATATTGTTCTCATTGTTTTGCTGTATTCTAATTTTTTTGCTTTATTTCATATTCTGTTTTTATTGGTTTTATTCTGCTTTGTTTTTGGTTTGATTTAACTATACCTGATGGAATGGTCAACTATTGGAAGATAACAAGATATACTATAGTAGCTATTGTTTTCCTAGTATCTTGCTTTGAAGTTCTGTACCAGTTCTACTGCTTTGTTTTGATTGACTTTGTTCTGTTATGTTTTGTTGGATTTTACTATCTATAAAATAAAATTAAAAGAAAAAGAACAACCAGATAAATAATAATTAAGGATAGAGGACTCATATAACAAAATAAATCAACTATAACTCTGAGATATATGCAAAACACTATCCAAAAACAGTATATATGTTCTTCTCTAGTGCACATAAGACACTTCAGAGGATATGACCAAATGTCAAGCCTTGAATTGCTTCAATAGACTTAGAAAGATAGAAAGCAAAAAGTGATTACTAGAGAAGAAGAGGATATTGGGAGAGGAAGGATAGAAGAGGAAGAGAGGAAATGGGATGATGAAAACTATCAATGTTATATGTTATATTTCCCAAAGGGAAACCCATTATTCTTTGTAACTAGTATGTACTGAGAAAATAAAATTTTAAAACAACCATTTTTTTAAAAAACTCAGATGAAAGAAATATACAGCTTTAAATACATTTAAAAGCAAAAAAGGCCTAAAATCAACAACTAAATTTTACAACTTCAGGAACTAAGAAAGAAAAAATTAAACCCAAAGCTAACAGAAGAAAAATAATGAATATTTGGGTAGAGGTAAATAAACTAGAGAATAGAAAAAAGGTATAAAGAAAAATCAATGAAAATAAAAGATAATTCTTTGAAAATACAACAATATTGAGAAACTTTAGCTGATATACTAAGAAAGTAAGAGAAAATTCAAATTACTAGCATCAGAAATAAAAAATTAAAACAAAAATTAATTTCTACTGACTCTACAGAAATAATAATTATAAATATATTCTGAGTATATTGAATAACTAAAATGAAATGGACAAATTCATAAAAACATAAAACTTACCAAGACTCAATATCAAAAAACATAATCTGAATAGACTCATAACTCATAAGGAAATTGAATGAATAATCAAAAATCTCCTGCCAAAAGAAAACCCAGGATAAGAGGTGATTTCCACCAAGTAGTAAAAGAATTAACATCAGATGAAGATTCAATAAAGATTTTTATGTAGGTATATATATTTTTTTAAAAAAGAGAATTTGTAGCCTGCAAATTTATACTACATAAAATGTTAAATAACTTTTTTTTCCTGGAAGGGAAATTACATCAAATAGAAGCTTTGACCTACAGGAAGTATTGAAGAACACCAGAAATGATTAGTATGGTATGTGGACACCTACAAGCAACTGTCTTGGATTCCTAATTCAATGTCTAGGCTGACCAGACCTCAGAAGTTATTTATTCTGATAATTTACCTGTTTAGTGAGTCTAAACAAGAACACAAACCCTTGTACCTCTAATCTCATCCCGACCCTTAATTCAATAAAGAATTAACACTGAATTCTTTAAGGAAACCATCTAGTGAAGATGATTTCACCAGCTTTGTGTCCTACATTAACATATTCTCTCTATGCTCCCTATGGTAGGACACTTAGACTTCCTGACTTTGAATGTACTGCCCTCAGCCTGGGTCACTACTCTGAAACTAATATTTCACACTGAGAAAGCTCTGTGGTGAAAAGCCATTCAAAACTGTTTTGTTTCTAGGTAAGGATTTTTAAAGTTTTCTTAATAAAAAATCCCCAGTGAGTTTCTTCTTTGAGTTCTATATCAGCATGCATTTCTCAAAGAAAGTATTTTAAAGAATGAAGAAGAGGCAGCAGCAGCAGAATTGCAATTGAGTAGAATTAGCAAATTCCAGTTAGGTTGTAAAGGTGATGCAGACAATAATAAAAGTTTTTTAGTATAGAATCCTCAATTTAGTTGATGAATACTGTACATACAAACATAGAAACATTTAAATAATAATGAGATTACATTTAATTAGGTATTTAAAATCTTATTATAAACAGAATGTGTGACCACATTCAAAACCAAATTCAAGTAAGCGACACAGACTAAGATTTAGATGAAGGTCATTTTATGACACCAAATTTAACAGTTAAGACTTTTTTGGGCCAGAGGTGTAGCTCAGACATGCAGCACCTGCCTGGCAAGTGCAAGGCCCTGAGGCCGATTCCTGGTACCAAAATAAGTAAATAGATAAATAAGTTAAGATTTTTTTTAATCTTCTTAAAATAAGGAACTGGCATGATCAGAGCAGTGATTTCACAAAGATTTAAATGGTAGCATTGCATAGGATTAGTTTGAAAAACAGAAGGCAAAAGGTTTGATTCTTTCACACTCTAATTGGAACAAAAGGAGACTGTGTCCAGGATGGGGGTGGTGGGAATGGAGAAGTTAAAACGGATATGAGACAGCATTGGAAAAACACTAAGTAGTGACTTGATGTAGTGGTGGATAAAGAAGGAAGAATCAAGGAAAATTTCAGTGTAGAGTGGAAATATGATGCAATCACTAACAAAAATAAAGAAGTTAAGAGAGGAAGTTGGCTTTAGTTTAGGAGAAATGTTAACGTAGTTTGGAACTTATCACTATTGGGTTACAATATTACAGTTGGAAAACATGAGTTGAGTTTTGGAAATGAGGAACTAAAATTCACATTGGATTTTTAGAAACTTAGAAATAGACTTGTGGTCATCAAAAGAAAAACTAGCATGAAAAAAATGCAAGTTTTGACTTGAGTTACAAAGGCAGAGGGAAAATGTCGGCAAGGTTAGAAACCATAAAGTTCTGAGAGATGCAAGTGGACAAGGTGTAGTAAGGATGGTTGAAATAGTTTTCTCAAAATCACCTATTTTCTTTTTTTTTTAATTTGGCTTTATTTTTTATCAGTACATGTTTGCATTACCTGATGATTACATTCCTCATGAGGAATTGGTATATCTGCATAGCACATCTTAATTCTTTTTTTGAATCTGTGCATGTTTGCCATACATAGTGTTTTATAGTCATTGTATAGAATTTGCACTTGTACATGATATATTTTAATTCTTTTTTTCTCATTCCCCTTTCTTCCCTTCAACTTTTCTTCACCTCTCCATTCACAAAAACTTAGCTTCCATTTTTTCCTTTCATTCTTTTTTTAACCCCTTTTCCTTTCCTTACCTCTTCCTTCCCTCCGCCCTCATTCCCCTTCCTGTATGAACAAGTTCTTCCTACTTTCCAATATCTATCTTCTATTTTGTTCCTTATTTATCCTTTAGGTTTTTCACACAAGAGAAAGGAACTCTTCTTTATTGTTGGTAAGAGTATAAATTGGTACAACCACCATGGAAATCAAAAAGAGATTCTTCAGACAACTAAAACTAGAGGTTCCATTCACACATCTTCTAAGAACAATCAGCTCCACCTAGAGGTAACGGCTCCTTCTCATGCTCCAACTAAGATGTTTTCCATGATCCTATCATTTACTATACTTGATGGATTCACTCCAGCCTTGTTAAAGTATACTCTAGGAATTTTTCTAAATTAACCCAAGAAAAACGTGTAAGACAAAAATCCAGCAGTTTCTCATGCTATTTTCTCTACCATATTTCTCACCACAAACACAAAGGAGAAGAAAAAAGTGGATATACAAGGTGTGATCAAAAGATATGGTGAATGTTCAAATTTTTTTTAATTTATTTCAGTAAAAGACACATTGCCATTAATCCCCTCAAAATACTCTCCCTCACTTCACACACACTTATCCCATTATTTTTGCTACTTTCTAAAGTAGTTTTGGAAGTCTTCTTTTGTATCTTCCGGTGGCTGCCTCAAATGTTCTGAGTTGATTCAAAATATTAACCTTTTGTGATCATTTTGACTTTGGGGAAGATCCAGAAGTTGCATGATGCCAGATCCAGTGAATAAGATAGATGAGAATACACCATACTGTTTTTATTTGATAGAAATTTCCGTAAACATTTTGAATCCATTCAGGACCTTAAGGAAGCCACAAAAATCCATGGAAGCAGACTCCCAGAACTACTTCAGAAAGTTGCAAAATGATGGGATTAGCATGTTCAAAGTGAGGGAGATACTTTTGAGGGTGATTAATGGCAATGTGGTTTTTATTGTAATAAGTTTTCATTGAATTTTTTATTTAAGCATTTACCATAGTTTTGGATCATGCCTTATCACAAAACCTGATTTTATTCTGTTTCTGATAGACTAGAGATCTACCTATATACCTACTCATTTTTTATTGCAATTTTGTTCCTATTTATTGGTTTATACTTTTCTGTGGTGCTGAGGGACAGATTAAGAGTCCTACTCATGTGAGGCAACTGTTCTGCCACTGAGCTACACCCCCAGTCACATCCTTACCTGCTTTTGCTCATTCTGCAATGCTTTATCAGATACCATGAGCCAATACATCCCATTTTGACTTAAATTCATTTGAATTAAAGTCCTGTCACATGCAAACAAAAGGCTTGTGCTACACTGAGTGCCACGAGATCACATAAATAGAACAATTAATTTCCTAAACAGATTCATAGAAAGGGAATAAGTATGTATATTAGCTGTGGACCAAGAAAAGAACTGTCATTCTTACAACTGCCCAGACTCAGTGAAAATCTAAACAGATGTTTAATTTGTAACAAGAAAAAAACAGTCACAAAAGATCCAGGGGCAGTTTACTGTTAGAAGTCTCCTTCACGGTATGTTTGTAGAATAAAACTTGACAAATTTTGTTTGGAAGGCATATTCAATTTAACCTGTTTATGATCACCCTTAAATAAAGGCCTATTCAGTTCATTAACAGGATAACTCACTTAAATACTGCCTATGATGATGTGATGATTTTAAAGGAAACTAGAGAGATGATAGCATGATACTGGAGTTGACCTTGAAATTTTCTATAAAAAAGAGGCCCTAAAAATACAAAACTAGTTTTGCAACTATATTTTGCCACAAATCATGTATCCCAGATCATCTCCTTTTAATCATTCAGCAAACATACTCTGTGTATCTGGGAAGTATCTTGCCACAAGCAGAGGCAAAGGGAGCTGAAAAAGAATTGGTGGTGACAAGATGTGTCATCTTCATTCCTTAGTTGAGGTCTAGCATCTCCCAAACTGTAGAAACAATTTATGTCCTCAGTCATCTTACAGTTTGAGCAGGAAGACAGTGAAAACCTTTGTAAGTGGAAGCATGCATGTACATGCACATACTCCAAGGAAACAAGATGAACATAATGGACCATCTATAATCTTTAAGGATTTTGGAACTGCAGACATTCCAATCTCATTTCTTACTGAACTTATTAGTAGGCTCCCTGGAGAAAGTGATACGTGATTGCCTCTAACAGCCTGTCTAAACACTGGATGGAAGTAAGCAATTGTGTATTCATAGAATTTAGCTATCCATTTGAATTTTTAAACAATGATTTTGAATATCAAACATGGATATTTTTCTGTGCTACTTTTTGCTTTAGGACATAAACTTTCAGAGACAATTCAATTCAGGATCATTTAGTTATTGATTAAATATGAAGGCTCTGAATTTACAGTGTCTGATAATAGCAAAGTTTGGCTCAAATGCTGACTGAATTTGAAACACTAAAATACCTATTAATAGGTGAATGTAAATAAGTTGTAATACAAATTGAGCATGTCTAATGTGAAAATCAAAAATCCTCCAGAATCGAAAGCTTTTTGAAGACCAACATGATGCTATAAATGAAAAATTTCACACCTGACCCCATGTGATGGTCACAGTTAAAATGCAGGTTCACTGAAAATATTGTATAAAATTACCTTCAGGCTATGTGTAAAATATAAATCAATTTTGTATTTTGATTTTTTGTTCCATCCCCAGGATAACTCATTAGATATACATAAATATTGCAAAAGCTGAAAAAAAATCTGAAGCACTTCTGGTCTCAAGCATTTGGATAGATACTTAACCTGTATATTTATGCAAAGCTATGCTATCTAATAGTGAAACTGATCAAGTGGCCTCTGAAACAAATTATTGAATGCAAAAAGCAAGCTTTAGAGAAATTCATACTGTCCAATACTTTGTTGTGCCCCTACCAAATAAAACTATCACATAGGTTCATTCATGTACTTAAGCATGTGAGTAAGTGTGAAGAAATGTGCAAGAATTTTTATTACCAAATTCAAAAGCATAATTATTACCAGGAGAAGAGTAATATAGTGGGAGATTTGACTAGAATGTTAGTTTTTGGCTTAGGAGATAGATGTTTTATTATTATTATTGTATCACCCTTCACACTTTTTTGTACATCTGAATCATTACATGACATATTTTTAAGGCTGTATTATAGAATTGGCCCATTTCTGTTGAATTACATTCCAGGTAAGAACTTGAATACTTTTTGACAGGGCACTCACCTACAGAGACACAATTTTATAACTAGATTTCCAAAGAAATTTGTCATTATTTTTCATTATGAAGAAGAATGAAAGTAAACATTGCTTCTAGTGAAAAGATTAAAGGTTAAATTCTGTTTTTCATATTACCATGTACAATATGTAACTTGAAATTATAATAGGCAAAAGAAAAAATGCTACCTTTCCAGTTCCAAATCAAAGGCATATAAAATTATGAAAGCATAACTTAATAATTGAACATAACTTAATAATGTATATTTCCCAATGGGTTGAGTATATTATCTCTAATATCACGTATATCTTATTTATGCATTCAGTTGAGTTAAGAAGACAGTCTCACATAGTTCTGGCAAGTTTTTTTTATACTTGGTTGATTTTACCAGTTATATTAATTTTCAAGCACTGATGGGTATATGAGTTTGTAAATCTCTAGTTCATACATTACAACACTATGAAAACATTTTAAAAGAAAAGAAACTAAAACAATTTTTTAAAATAAATGCCTTTGTGAAAAGATAAAATCAATAAACATTTAGATAGACTAAGAAAAAAGACGACACAATAGCAAAGATGAAAAAAGACATAACAACTGATACCAGAGAAATACAAAGGATCAAAGATTATTATGAATATTTCTACACCTGCAAATTGAAAATAACTCAAGTATTCATCAAGAGAAGAATGAATAAATGAAATGTGATATATAGATATATCAGTCAGACATCATCATAAAGAAAACTCAAATCCTGTCCTTTGTGATAACATAGATGATGCTGGAAAACATTATATTAAGTGACATAAGCTAGGCACAAATAAACAAACACTGCATGATTTCACTTTTGTGTGCAATCTGACAGAGCTATTTTCATAAACACAGAGAGTAACACAGTGGTTACCAGACTTTGGGGAAAGTTAGGGGACATGGAGAGAAATGAAGAGAGGTTGGTCAAGAGGCACAAAGTTATATAGCAGACCCCTGAAATTTGCGAGGGAATTATGTAATTCTCCTGCAGCTATGTAATTTAATTTAATAAAATACTAGATTAATAAAGTCTTAAGAGGTACAGGACATGTGGGCAGCATCTTAGAAATCTCAGGACTTTAAGAAGAACAAAATCGAGAACACCGGAGATAGCTACATGCAATACAGCCATCTGTTATGAAGCGGGAATGCTGGTGCCTCTGCTGGAGATGGGTTCCAAGGAAGGAACCAATAAGCAGCAAAGAGAACTAAATTACCATCTCAGATTGGCTACTTGCAAACCTCCCAGAAACAAGCACACACTATTGCAGAAGTTATTTGTGATCTCCCTGAAACTGCGGGGCTCTGTGTGAACAATTTTTAGTTATGTTCTGAGGAAAAATCCTTGAATAACTGAGGCTGCAAACTCTGAACTGCAATTTTGTGGAGATCTACCAAATTTGAAGCAGTAAGTTCTGGTATTTTATTACACAGTCAGTTGACTACAATTAGCAATAATAAAATGTGTATTTCAGTATAGCTACAAGACAGGATTTTGAATGCTAACACCACAAAAAAAAATTTCAGGTGATGGATAGGGTAATTACGCTGACTTGATCACCATACAACATTTACATGTATTAGAAAATATACTGTACCCCCTATATTGTGGAATCATGTGTAAGTTAAAATTTTAAAGTGGTTTCAATTTTTTTATTTTAAAACAAAAAAAGGATAAAAATTATACAGAATTTCAAAAAAATAGGAAATTAACACTAGTTAATACTTTGCAAATTGTTATCTTAAAAGTAGTTGTCCAGATTACAAGATTCAGGCATGGAAAAACTGATCAAACAATCAAACAATGAAAACACAAACTGTTCTTCTTGATGAACTAACAGAGAAGTTATCTATCTTATATATATGTACATACACACACATGTATATGTACACATACATATATATAATCTTTTCCCTTCTAGTGTAAAAAAAAGTTGAAAGAGTAAATAAGATTCAAAATATACAATAGATATTGTGAAAATGAAAAGGAAAGAAAGTGCTCAAAAGGGAAGATCAAATTTGTGTTTAATGCAGAAATTGCCACTTACAAAGAACACTTTCTTACATATTTCTCCAAACTCTTGGCCCATTTTTTGCCAGGACACATCAGATCTTCGTTTCTTGGGTCAATTTTGGTAAGCTATATTTGTATAGATATTTATCTATTTTATAAAGTTTAAAGTTATAATGATTTAACTTTGTAGCATTATTTTATTATATTTTACAAAAATCTAAACAGCCATCAATTCTGAGATGCCTATTGTTTCAGTTACTTTTCTCTCATTGCTGAGACAAAACACCTGACACCCAAAGTTAAAGGAGGAAAGGTTATTTAGCTCATAGTTTGTGGAGGGCTCAGTTCATACTCAGCTGGCACCAAGGCAGAGTGGCACATGGCAGTGGGCAACAGTTCATGGAAGCCAGAAGGCAGCAAAAGCAACAACAGCAAAATGGGAGTGCAAGAGCAGGCCTCCTTCCTTCCCTTACATTGTATGCAGTCTACTCACCCCAGGGTGGGTGTAGTACTCGCACCTATAATCCCAGCATTGGACCATGAATCAATCACAAACTCTAGAAGCCCACTCCAATAAATGCACAAGGTTTGGCGGGGGGGGGACATTCAGACACAAACCATAACACCTACTGTTTATCACTAAGAAAAAAAATTAAACTCTGCCAATTAAAATAGTCATCTGTATCCATAAGTTTTACATTGTGGATTCAACATTTTTGAAATTATATCTGTAGTAATCTAAGGATGATTTAAAATATACAAGAGAATTGACGACATAGACATGTCTCAGAAGTACAAATGTCTGATAAATATACTTTTAAAAGGTTCAAATTTCTGTCCATTAAAAATTGCAAATTAAAACAACATGAAACTTCCACCTTACTCCAGGAAAAATAGCTATCATTCATCAAGGAATCAAATAATAACAAATGTGGCAAGGCCACAGGAAAAAAGGAACCCTTCTACATTGGTGGTGGCAATGTAAACTGGTACAACTATTATGGAATTCAGTATGGAGATGCCTCAAAATCTAAAAATAGAGATATCATTTGACCCAACTATTCCCCTTCTCAGTATCTTCTTGAAAGAGTTAAAGACATCATATTACAATGATACATGCATACCCATGTTCCTAACAGCACAACTCATAATAGCTAAATCTTGAAAGCAGATGTATTCAAAAACATATGAATGGATAAAGAAAATGTGGTATATGTATGTGGTAATGGACTACTACACTCCCATAAAGAAAAATAAATGAGTCATTGGTAGGAAAATGGATGAACCTTGAGACCTTAATGTTAAATGAAATAAATCAGACACACAACCTAGTATCACACAATTTCTCTTCTTTGAAAAAACTAAAATATAAATAAAGAGCAAAATAAAAGATAAATAATAGGAAACAGGGAGATAGGTCTTTTTACAAAAGTGAAGGGAAACCAAGAGACTGAGGGAGACAGGAGGAAGGAGAGAGAAAAGGGATTCAAAAAGGAATTAAGATGTGTTATGTAGGGCTGAGGAGTTTGGCTCAGCAGCTTAAGCGCCTGCCCTGGCAAGCACAAGGTTGTGAGTTCAATCCCCAGTGCCACAAAAAAAAAAAAAAAAAAAAAAGATGTGTTATGTACATGTACCAACTCCACAAAAAGAATGCAATCATCGTGTACTACAAACATGTATCAATAAAAATAAAAATTACATATATGTGAAGATTGTATAGATTATATGAAAATACTACACCAATCTATATAAGGGATTTGAGTACAGATGGGTTTTGGTATCTGTGGGAGGGGAGACCCTGGAGCTAAACCCCCATAGATACCAAGGGACAGCTGTATTGCACAATGCTTTTTTTTACCATCGACTAGGGCAGTTGTGGCAAAGCTGTGTAACACATGTCGCAATGGGTTGTTTATATCATTGAAAGCTCTAAAAGATTCACTATCACTGGACTAGGATATAGCCTGACTTTAGAGATGTTATTAAGTGAAAATTAAGGTGACTCTTAATCAATGAAATATAGGATATTTTAAATCTCACATCCCTTTTGTTCATTTGTACTTGTACGGAATATAATAGAATATCACATTGTGAATCCAATGCACTACATAAAGCCATAGATTTTCCAGGTATTCAAGTATGTGTGGTGCACAGCATTAATTACCACACCTATGAATACTTGTACATTAGCACAATGTGTTTTCTGGTGAATGTTGCAATGAACAGATTTCAGTTCTTCATCATTGTGAAATGTTGCCACAGTGGTTTTAGCTTCACTAGCAAGACTGGCTTTAAGATGTGCCATCACAGAAATCTCACTAGTCACAGTTACTCATTTGACCTTTCTGCAGTAGAATATTTAAGCTTTTCTTAGCAAAATATTCTTATATCATGAGTATCAACTTAACAAGTCACTCTCAACTGACTGCATAAAATGTTTCATAGCTAGGTGTCATGCAAAATATAAACATAGCTAGCTGCTTGGAATTATTTATATTTTTATAATTTTCATCTACTTTTCAATTCTCAGTCATGTGCAATATTCTCAGCAGCAGTAGTTCCAACTAGAATAAATTTACAGTATTGGATTCCATTAAAGTCTTGTAACTTCTCCTTTACTCTGTAGTTAATTATTTTGAAAAATTTTTCATCTATAAAAAGTTATGAATACTTTTGAATGATAGCATCATTTATTTCCAGTAAATGCCAACTCTAGCTCTTTCTTTTAGTTAATTTTTTATCATATATCTTTTCTGTATAGCAATGTTTCTGTAATTTGTTTCATAATAGTATTTTATCTACCTTTCTTGGAAAAGCCACATTTTGCATTTTACAGTAAATAAAATATTTCACAAAGAACTATGTTTTGAATCTTTGTTCTAAAAATATGTGGTGTAATTTTCTCTTATTTTTCTTCTTTTGACAGAGGCATGACATTAAACAACTCTTGCTCTGCTGTAAGAATACCCAGCTGTGTAAGCACGACAATAGGTGGCATCTAGGTAGTGTAACTGAAGACAGGCTTCCTAAGCCCAACTCCTGCTCCTGCCTATTGTTGGCCTGTGGTACATGTCCTCCATTGTGTTAGAACTTTCAGGGATCTGGATTTCAATTGAGACCTCCCAAATTTCAAAATGTTGATCTAAATCTTTTAAAACATTGACTAGGTCAGACTAAATACAGCTGCACACTGGAAGCAGTCTGTGCATCATGTGTTGACCACCTCTGCTTCCAATTCTGCAGCTCTCACTAATGAGATGTGATAGAGTGGGTTTTCCTGTGTGAGCACTTGCTCACAAGAGATGAGGAGCTGAGACAGAGAACTGCAATGAACTCTTTCAAAAGTGCAACTTGGGTTGAATACTCCTAAATACAATGATGCATTATTCTATCCTGGTGACATTTTTGACTTAGAGACCACAGGCCAAGCACATAGTTCTGTGGAATTCTCCCAAAGAAAACTGAGTTCCCAGAGTAGAAAGAATTGGTGCTTTCCTCTTTGAGGCTGGAGAGTTAGGCCCGGAATCCAGAGACCACAGACAGGCTCTGTGCACTCTCAACACAGAAGAAGTGGGGGACTGCTGTAAACTCCCACTTCCAACAGCCACATCTCTCAGCCTTCAGCAATTTTAAATTAAACTCTGTACTGTCTTCATTTTTATTATTAGTTTCTGACCCATAAGGTTTCCACATTGATCTTACAGGATTTAAAATTTTTTACAAAAATACAAAACGTATCTAATATTTTATTTCTTTCATGTGTTTTTCTCTTCAGGGGTCACTAGAATTATTTTCTTTTTATTATCTTTTAACCTTTTAAAGAAAACAGCACAATTCATCTAGGTTTAGATCTCTTTTCCCCAATTGTGTTTATGTTCACTTACATTTTTTCCACCATTTCTTTGATTATTGCTCCCCTTTCATTTGCTATATTTTCATATTCTCTCTTTTACAAGCCACATCACATATGAAAGTCTACTAGGTCTAATATCAACATTTATTAATGACTCCTCTGATTGAATACCATTTCCCCTTTTTCTCTGAATTCTGAATTAATATCTCAGTAATATTTTCAAATTTTATCATTCTTTTTTGTAAAGCATCTAATAAGGTACTTAAAACCTTTCATTTTATTGTTTTTTAAATCTCAAAGGATTTGTTGTCCACTTTATGATATTAAGTCATTTTTCTTTTGTAAAGTCAATTTTTACTAAAATCTTAATGACAACATAAATAAAGTGTTTTCTAACATCTTCAGTCTTGTAGCAGTGTTTCAAGTCTGGACATTAGGTCTCTTTCTTAATGATGTTCACTTTATTTTGAATGAATACATTCTTACACACCCATAAATTTTATTTTCCTGTTTGTTAAAGATCAGAGTGGAAGATGAGAGCATTGTATCCATACTCAAAACTGAATTGCCCCCTGATATATTGGAAGGATCAAATCTTATAGGACTTGATGAAGCAAGATGGGAAAGTTTTCATCTACTCTAGTTCTGTGCTGAACAGGAAGTCTGACTGCTGAGCATAGGGTTTCTTCTGTTTGGTACTGAAGCAGCTTGATAATAACAGGGACATGTCTTCATCATCCAATTGGAAAGACTGTCTTTGCAATAAGAGCTTCAGTTTATTCAGTGAGCCACCGCACAAAGTGGGAGCCAAGTGTAAGTGTTTCCAGGAAGCTCTGTTTCTCGTAGGCTCCAGAAGCAGGCAGCCTTCCCACAGGCTCTCGCTTATCCCATCTTAAGGTCCCACAGCCTCCCCTCACATCCAAGCCCTCACATATCAGTTATGGTATATATCCTAGAGCTATACTAGAGAGGCCTACTAATTACACTGAAGCTGGATTTTTCTGTGTGTTCTATGAATTCTTATTGTTGTATCATCTAAGTGGCAATTTACTTTAAAATAATACAGTATTTGCCATACACATTAACTATTCACAGACTAAGGAGGTAGTTTGTTATCATTGGGAATACTATAACCACAAACCACATTTAATACCAAGTAATCAAGACAAAATTTTAATCAGGGATCCACATCTATTTTATAGGGTCTCTCATATTTTCACAACAAAGGCTTGAATTGGAAGCCTGGAAGCCTGGTGCATGGTGCAGTGTCTCATGCTCTGTGGATGTGCTGGGGCTACAGCAGTGAGAATATAAGCAGCCCCTGCCTTCATGGTCTCAAATACTCTGCAGGGCAGGGCAACAAGCACATTATCACATGACAGCCACTTCCAAGGAACAAAAGCATGGTATTGTGAAACTAGATAAGCAACGCCTAAATCCCAATGGGGCAAGGAAGAAGAGGCATTTAAGCTGAGACCTGAAGGATGAGTCAGAATAACTTAGTCAAAGAGAGCATGTAGGAATCTATGTCTGTGCAGGTGATGCTCTTAGTACCATGTACACATGTCCTCAATAAATGTATGTAAGGTGAATATGTGAAAAGTTAGATCAGAGTGTAAGTTCAATGTTGCTAGAAGATGATCCTAGTGTAGATGTGGTTTCATGAAAAGCCCAGAGCCAGAACATATATCACATGCATCTAAAAGTGGCACAGGGTAAGCACACAACAATACTGGCTGCAACAATGAATATGCAAAGACTTATAGACCATGTTAAGGAGTCCAACTCATATCCCAGGAGCAGTGGAAAGTAGACAAGAATAGTGAGACCCTGTTGAGATATTTGCTTCTCCAAATTCTTGCGGAAATGTTCCCCATTTATGACTCTTCTAACAGGGACCTTCCTCCTAATGAGTTGGAGGCTCCCTTCCCTTCCTCTCTTTGCCCCGCCTGCTTCTTTTGCCATGAACACTGACCAAGAAGAAGTATTCACTCACAGATGCTGCTGTGACACACAAACTGTGAAGAAGGAAGGGCACGTTCCTGAGCAGAAGCATATTCTCAAGAGACAAAGGTCTGTGTCCACTGTACCAAGCCTTACACTCCCATCTGCAAGACATTCCAGCCTTCCTGGAAAAAAGGTGAGTCTGTCAATTTGTCTGTCTGTCTGTCTATCTATCTTTCTGTGCTCTCTGCACAAACTGCTGGCCCTTCCCACAAAGCTAAGACCTTAAGAGAAGCCTGTTCTGTCCATCCTCTCCTGCAGACATACTGAAGACTGAGTCTTCTACAACTGAAGTCAGATTACAGACTAATGCTCTTAGAAGCAAGGATCATTCCAAGACTACTAGTTCTTGAAATACAGGAGAGGATTTACCTCTTTCACAGTTTAAAAAGACACAAACAGGGACAAGGTTGAGCTTAGAGCTAAGGGATGAATCCCAAGTTCAAAGGCTTCCAACAATCACAAGTTCCCAACCATGCTTTGGGCAAATCTGGGCCTTCTAAGCTTCCCTTGGATCTCTAAGCAAGAGCATGGGGTAAGTCCTGGGAGAGTGGAGCAAGTTTGTTCCCAGATTCTAATTATTTTGTTTTGATCCCCACAGGGTCCTGAATTCCCTTCATAATGAACTGGCACATGATAATCTCTGTTCTTACTGTAGTGGTGCTTAAAGCTGTTGGAGTGACCTTATTTCTGCTGTACTGTGAGTATTTGAGTGATGCTTAACTCTGCTATGTTGTATTTGAGTTACTGACAACTATTGTCTTGTTCCTTGACTCTTCTGAATGCAAAAAATTATATGTAAGGTTAAATTCTCAAATTTTTCACCTAAGAGCAGGTGATACAGCCTAAGAGCAATTGACCTATGCTCTTCTCCTTCTCCAGCACATGCAATGGGCCAGGTTTCTTATTCTACCTTGGAGATATAGAAATGATCAGAGTCTGATAGTTCAAATCCCACACACTTTTGTTACTAGAGTATTTTGGGGAGTAATGTGAGTTGAAGTAGTTAGCAGGGCATGTTGTTGCTGCTAAAATTTTAAAATGAAGCTCCATTTCAATCCAGCAGTAAATCTGTGTTAAGAGCTGAAATACAAGGGAATAAGCTAGAATAAAAAGATAAATTTTGCTGCATATTCATATAAATTCATTCATCCAAGTGAATTAATTTGAAAAAGAAGCCTTATGTCAAAGGATGTTTGCTGCGATCCAACAAGTAGAATCCTCTCCAGCCCCTGAAGACAATAAGCAGCATAAATGAAGAAGGAAATATGCATAGGTCAGAGCAGTTGGCTAAGAGGAAATATGAGTTTCAATAAGTGAAGACATTCCAAAACCATACACACATCCCTGCCGTGCTGACCTGAATCAAAGATCAGTGCTTCCATTAACAGTCACAGGTCCCCAGCAATGCTTATGGGTTTGCTTGTTTTATTCATCACATAGTTATATTGGAACTAAGTCAACAGTTGATTTTTTTTCCAGTCCCACAGACTTTTTGGAAAAGTAATGATGGCGTCATTCCTACTGGGAGCTACGGAACAGATAGTGTACATAATGGTAACCTCCCTTCTACCATCCAGCTTCTAGGGCCCTGGATTGTTAAAGCACTTCCTCAAGGTCTCCTTTCTCAAGGAACTTTTGTACAAAGATATCAGAGAGGTCTTTCAATGAATTATCTTCCAGGGATAACCAATGCCAGATTCAGTGAAAATTTCTCTTTTGCTGTGTTAGGGATAGAACCCAAACTCAGGATCTTTCACATACACAGTATACATCCAAGTTGCATCCCCAGGTCTTGAGTGAAATTTCTGATCTTCAGCTTTCCTCCTGGCCTGTGGATGATTTGTATGTAATCGTTGTAGTGTAATGTGAATGTACTTCGGAGAATCTGAAGTGATAGATAGCTACAACGAATGGTTATTAAGAGACCAGGTGCCACAAAAAGAGGATCGTGTCTGTGTGTCAAATATTATGCTAAGCCAACCAACCATAGGAGAATGAACACAGAGGATATTAATCAACCATCATCTGTAAAGCAAAAGGCACAAGACTAGAAGTCATGCAGGATAAATAGATGAGTGAGATGTGGCTCTGCCTGTTAAACCCACCTGCTCTGGAAGCCTTTTCCCACACCTTCCTCTCACTCCCTCTTAAGACACCTGTTACTATTGACACCATTAAGAGAAAGGCCATTCCTCATTCATCTCTGTTTCAACTGAGGCATCCAACAAAATGAGTTATATGATGAAAATACTCAAGAAATATGTATTGGGTCCCTTCTATTACAATCTCAAAGTACTTTCTAATGACAACCAGGCTATTGGATATGACAAAGGGTCTGTGAGCCCAACTGAAATAAAAAGTGAAAGCTAACATCTATTTCATTAATATAATTTTAAGCAACCAATTTAGTATCTGAGTAAACTAAAGTGCTTTCAACCATGATACACAAATAACCGGGAGATCAGACCAGCCTCTGAAACTACTGTAGCTTCCTACTCAGACAGTCAGTGATTCCAGGGCGGGAAAAAAATGAGGTTTCGTGCAGACTAATCAATGCCCCTATTTATATTTAAGTGAACAAATGGATTTCTCTACACTTATGGGAAATCTCTGGAATGTTCACCTGATCCTTTGTCTGTTAACACTGCAAAACTCATTCCAATTAGTCACAATTCTTAGAGCTGAGCAGGTATTGCTAAAAGTGGCATCTAGCAGTTACCTTGGATTATGAGTTTCATGTCTGGGACTCCAAAAATGGCAAGAATAGCAAAGATGCTTCATGGAACCTGAAGTGGAAGTGCTCCAGTTCTTGAGGGATAACACTGTCAGAGGACAACATAAGAAAGGAATGAGTCTCCCTGGGATACCAAACTCTTCCATGTCTCTACTTACTGGTCTTTTGTTTTTTTCTGCTCTCCCCACTCCAGCATTTCATACCTACTGCCATGCCAAAAGGGAGGAGCATAAAAGATGACAAGTAACATAATTATACCTTCATTAATAGCATAATGAAAGGTCAAAGAAATAAAGTATCTGAAAAAGTTCAGCTCAGTGCTAGCCAAGAGCCCTTTGTCTTCCTCACTGTTAAAAGTCAAATAGCTGCAGTTTGGCAGCCAATATTGTGATGACTGTGTGTTATGTTCACTGTACAGTAATCTTTACATCTTTTTTTTCATTTCAGTCTCACAGATTTTTGGAAGCAGTACTGAGAGCATCATCCCCACAAGGAGCTATAGAACAGGTAAAGCACATGACTTGAACCTCCCCTCCACTCCATATGTAGGGTATTAGCTGAATGGAGAAATTTTTCTCATCACTTACTTTCCTATGGAACTTTTTTTTTTGTTTTGTTGTGCTTAAACATTCCATAAAGACTGTCTAGTTCATTTCCTTTATCTCATCAATAGGGAAGCAGTCTAGAATAGGTGAAATTTCTTCTTGGCTTCAGAATAATTTGTATCACTATAATTACTATAAAAAAACCCATATCTCATTATGTCCCATTATTTTATGACTCAGTTCCAGGGTTCACATTCCAAAAACTAATCCCATACTTGCTTTTTCCTTTCCCTTTGTTTCCTTTCTTTCTCTCTCTTCTTCTTGTCTCTCTCTCTCTCTCTCTCTCTCTCTCTCTCTCTCTCTCTCTCTGTCTTTTTCTCTCTCTGTCTTTATTTCTCATCTCTTCAGTCTGTCCCCCATCCTGGCAGAACTTCCAACAAACAAGATGCTTCTTCTTATCCACTTCTGAATCAACTTGGAACAATAGCAGGAATGATTGTGCAAAAAGAGGATCCACTTTGGCAATTGTCAACACGCCAGAGAAACTGGTGAGAGCAACAGGAATGGTACAGTAAAGCAGCCCACCCTACACCAGCCTCGATGGATGGAGATGTTGGGCAATGTGATGGAGCAGGGGTTGGGTCAAGAGTAGTGCAAAGGTGGCTGGTTGAGTTCTATCTCCTCGTTCTGAACCTGTGGTTGAGAGACTTCTTAGTAGCATGGGGGCACGTTCTTTGGCTTCTCTGAGCTAGACATCCAGTCTTCCCCATAAGGCACAGCAATGGGATAATATCCTAGGGTTGGACCAAGACCTTTAAAGTACAGGAAATGACCAAAGAGCCAATGTGTATAAAAATTGTTTAAAACCTACAGCATACATCATCGATATGAGATACCAATGTAGCACCCCAATGTACATAGTAAAAAAACGAAGATGTAGATTAACAATATCAGTAATATGAAAAACAGATTCAGGTCATACAGTTTTCAGTTAATATTCATGACAATAAAAATAGATAACCCTATGGAAAAATTTTTGCTATTTTCTTTTATCTCATAACAATCTTAAGGGTGTATTATTATGTATTATTTTATAAAAGGAAATTAGAGCACAAAAATAATTTAACAAAGGTTATACACATAAATTGCAGAACACAGAATTGAATTCAGGTCACTTTGACTCTAAAACCCATGTTTTAATAAATTTTAGACCATATTTCATTCTAATTTATAGTTACCTCTTCTTCAAACCTAAGCATTTGTGGAGTACCCAGCACTCAGTATTGTTTAGGCAGAGGACAATACAAAGGATGGAACTTGTTATGCACCAAAACTTAAGTAAGTAGAGGAAAAGAACACTGTGCTACATACAACATTCTTGTTTCTTTCCCTTTTATATCCTCACTCTTCCTCTTTAAAAAAGTACTCCTGTGATTGAGAAGAATTTGTAAGAGAAATTTCTTCTCTGAAGTTTGGCACTAGATGTCTAACAAAGGGCAGGGATCAAGATGCTATAAATTCTTGAGGTCTAAGTACTGAGTGGGAAGGAAATATGCCCTCAGAAAACCAGGATTAAGACAGAGGAAAAAGGAGGAAAGAAAATGAGGGAAGAGGACAATAAGACAAGTAGTTGGTGGCATCTTTTTCTCTACTCACCCCTTCAGTTTCAGTGTGTCCCAACTCCCATTGTTGGCACTCCTCACTACACACACTCCATGCCAACCTCAGAAGTTCATCACAATTATTTGCTGATGAATCTGAAGTCAGCGTATCTTTTAATTTTAATCAACCTCATTCAGAAATCAAAATTGGTGGAAATGAAAACAATTCTATACAGAGAAGTATGACAAGTATTTAATTGCATTTTAAACTAACTTGTCTTGACCAAACAATCCTCCCCCTCTATTTCTTGCTTCAGAAAGCAACTTCAGCATCATCTGGACACTTGCTAGGAATGTAAATACTTCATTCCCTACACCAGACCTCTGGACCAGAAGCCCAGAAATCTGTTTTTAGCAAGACCTCCAGATGATCTTGATGCCTGCAGAGTTTATGAACTTCTTCTCTCATGGTAATGGCAAGTGCCAGTGAGAGTCAGTCTCCTACATCTAGCAGCTTTCCTTGTTCCCACAATCAAATATAATCATAAGCTCACTGGCTCAAGAAGGACAGCAATAAAGGACTCATCATTAAACTACTTATTTATTGTTTTAATTTATAGAGGTATCTCCAAGACAAAACTGATGCTGAGAAGTATTTTATTGGCTTAATGTATCGGCCTGCAGAGAAAAAGTGGCACTGGATCAACAATTCTGTGTTCAATGGCAAGTACGTGAGCATCCCACATTTTTCTGAGGATCTTGGTATGCCTCAAAAGACCCAACCTACATCACTGTGGCATGATGTTTTCAATTGTTCTGGGAAGATACCCAGAAGCTAGGTGGAATGGGACTTCCAAACCTAGTTTTTTAAGGAATCTCCACACTGATTTCCACAGTGATTGTACCAGTCTACACTCCCACCAACAGTGGAGAAGTGTTCCTTTTATCCCACATCACCGCCAGCATTTGTTATTGGTTGATTTCCTGATGATACCTATTGTTTCCAGGGTAAGATGAAATCTCAGTGTTATTTCAATTTGCATCTCTCAAATGACAACTTATGTTGAATATTTTTTCATATATTTATTTGCCATTTGTATTTCTTTATTTAAGAAGTGTGTATTCATCTCAGTTGACCATTTTTTGATTGGATCTTTGAATTTGGGGGTCTGAATTTTTTTCATTCTTTGTATGTTCTAGATAAAAGTTTACAGAGCACAATTTGTGAAAGCTAAATCTTGGAAACAACACAAATGCCCATCAACCAAGAAATGGATAAAAAAGATGTGGTATTTTTATATAATGGAGTACTACTTAGCCATAAAGAAGGATAAACTTGAGATTTTTATAGGTAAACAGATGCAACTTGAGACCATACTCATAAGTGAAATAAATCAGACTCACACGTGTAAACATCATATTGTATCCCTGGTGCGAGAAACTGAAAGAGTAAATAAGGTCTGAAATGTACAATTGATACTGTGAAATGGAAAGAAATTGTTCAAAAGGAAAAAGGAACTAGGATGGGTGGAAAGGAAAAGACAGTAGGGAAAAGGAAAAACTGCAAGTCAATTATACTATTAGTGCCTCTAAGTTGGTTAAACAGGAAGGTTTGTGCTAATATCTGTTGGAGAAATCTTTATCCTCATGTCTTGTACCCTGAGCAACTAATTTAAAGATAACAACATGTAATGTATTAACTATTGTTATTCTCCTATTACTTTGTTATAAAATTTTGTTTCACCTTTTTTCCATAAAAAAAGACCAAACCTGAGATTCATGTTAGAATAGTACAGAAGCTGAAACTTGACCTTGTTCTACTCTTCTCCTTTCTTCCATCCTACCTATCCTCAGAGAAATATTTCTTATAAACATTTTATTATGGAAAATATCAAACATTTTCCACTTTAAAAGTAGGAGAGAAAAAATATTTATAGAATACATTATTTTATACAAAGATCCAAACAAATCCACAAACATAGCTGGGTTTGGTTTTTTGTTTTCTGTTTTTTGTTTTTCTGTAACTCACAGGTTTCTTTTAAACTACTGATTCCATTTTCTTGCTGAATGCCTACAAATTTCCCCAGATGTAGCTCTTTTATCTAAAGAAAGGGTATTACTTTTTTAAAATTGTCTATATCTTAAAGCTGTGAACTTCTTTTTTTTTCCAAATCCATTTTATTTCAAGGAGAAAAAGAAAAAAGAAGAAGAAGAAAAACTAAAACTAAATTTCAAAACTCAATAATCAGGGAGCAACAGTGGTACATACATTGCACATCATCATCCCCAAATCATTCACCAGAGCACAAGACATTTGCATTCCATTGTCCGAACAATACCAGCACAAATCTTTCTTTTCAGTAAACTCAAAGAAATCAGTAGTATTTTTTTTTTTTTTTTTTTTTTTTTGCGGCACCGGGGATTGAACTCACAACCTTGCGCTTGCCAGGGCAGGCGCTTAAGGCACTGAGCCAAACTCCCAGCCCTAGAAATCAGTAGTATAATTATCTTCACTATTTTTATATACATACACACACACATATATATGTTGTTTCTTTCAGCTTCTCACACTAGTGAGACAATATGATGTTTACACATGTGCATCTTATTTACTTCACTAATGAGTATGGTCTCAAGTTGCATCTATTTACCTATAAAAGCCTCTAGTTTATCCTCAATTGTACTCAATTGTATAAAAATGCCCTGTCTTTTTTATCCATTCCTCAGTTAATGGGCATTTAGGTTGCTTCCAAGATCTGGCTATTACAAACTGTACTGCTATAAACATAGGTGCACATACATCACTATGAAGGCTGTGAACTTCTAACTCTCAATATCTATCTAATGGCTGATTTCATGGAGATAAACCTTGCTGGAAAACATAATCTTCCTAGTGTTCATATGAAAATGCTAAGTTCAACAGGTCCCAAGCCTGCAACTGGGTTTCCCTACAAGGGGGAAAAGATTAATATTTGTTCAGTTTCTACTAAATATCAGACCCTATTCTGAGCACTTTACACATATTGTTTCCTACAGTTTTCACATAATGATACAGAAAAAACTTTTATTACTCTCTACTGAACAGCTGAATTCAGGACAAGAAATATTTTAAAATGGGTTGAAATTCATACAGCTTTAAAGTGCTAAAGTCACAATTTGATCCTATATTCACCTGCGCCAAAAACTTATGACTTTTCCTTAAAATTAGAACTTGATTCAGATTGAACAGGACTGAATGACAGAAAAAGAGACAGGAGAAGGCCAACAGACACATCCACCAACATTTTCCTACAGCTTGCTAGAGAAGGAAACAATGAGAGACCTCTGTTCCTCTTTCAGTTCTGCTACAAATTTACAAACAGTATTTAAACATTATTTCTTGAGAAGAAAGGTACATCATGAGATATTTCTGATCAAAGATAGGAGTGCATTAGTCAAGATTCTGGGAATCTCTGAACACTCTCCCGAGAGCTAACAGGAAAGGTAAATGTAGAGCTGAATTTAGGGAAGGCTAGTTTAGAAGAAGGAAGGTTCAGTTAGAATAGAAGATGTGGTGCAGAGGAGGAGTGTGCCCACATAGTTCACATACCACTTGCACAAGACTCTCACTGAGATCAGTAAAAGACAGAGCAGAAACAATGCGTTGTGACCACATTTTCTTTTCTTATTTAGTGTTACCAACAAGGAACAGAACTTCAATTGTGTCACCATAGGCCTGTCAACAACATTTGATGCTGCATCATGTGACGTCCCCTACCGCTGGATCTGTGAGATGATGATTCTTAAATGATCACAGTCCTCTTTGAGAAGAGCAAATATACTTACAGAGATAGTGAAAGAGAATAGTTACAATTGAGACTGGTCCATCAAATCACTGTGTCAACCTTCCACGGGTTACTGGCAGAGCTCCCAAATGAATCCACAGGGCTATGCACCATTCCATTTCACATATAGACTTATATACACAACACCAGGAAAACCTCCCAGGTCTGAGCTAGACATTTCCCTAGACTGCATTTCCTGTGAGAGTTGAAATTGACTTTGTGGAACCTCACAGTTCATCTATTTTGTGATTCTTTTATGTATCTGTCTACCAGTAGACGTCCTTACCTGTTTAGGAAAATGAGCTTCTGTACTCTGCTTTGGGGGACTGGATGCTAACCATCTTCAGGAGGCAGTGCCAATTTTATGGAAACAACACAGTCGATATGGACATGAGATCTGTTTCTATAGAACTGAGCATTCCCGACTGATCCACAGGGTATACCCTGTTGAAGTTTGTTTCACCCACAGAGCACATGACCATGTTATCAGAGAGAAACTGCAGACTAGGCAGCTGTGAGCATTATTTAAAGGGCAGAATCAGTAGTATAGGGATGAACTCAGCTTCTGCACCCTTTTCTCTGTTCCCAAGAGACCACTATTCACATGTCTACCCCTGAAAACTGAAAAAGCAGATGCTTTCTGTCTACAGTGGAGCCAAGACTTGGGTCGTTTGTGGTTCCTAGAACTGAACTTGGAACAGAAAAAACATTGTTGATAGATATGGAAAAGGATTCAGACAGGAGAGGAATCTGCTCAGAGATCCCTCTGAAGAGAACTAAAAATTTTCTTATCCTGGTATGAAACTCCATGATAGCATGTATAACTCATTTGTTACCAAAATTGGGGTGGGCAGATTCCTTTCCCTGTGTAAATTTTGGTTACCCAACAGTACTTGTTGAGTAAACTTTAAGAATTAAGGATCGTCTTTTAGACCTCAATGAACACAAAATATTCCTTCACTCAGTACTAGAGAGACCCTGACAACAGGTATTGATCCAAAGAAGCCTTGCCATTAGCTGGCATCATACTGGTCCAGCTAACCAAAGAGTAGAATCATTGGGTAGAGACAAGGAGTAGGCATGGAAAAGAAATACCAAGGACAAAGTGAAATCATATAAGAAATGGAGTCCATTTGACCACAGTAGACAAAAACACAAGAAAATAGCAAAATTCTTGGGACACCTTGCCTGTTTTCTGCACTGGCAAGAATATATTAACTACACATATACTTCAGGGCACAAAAAATAGAAAAAGATGTTCTTTGTATGTCTTGAGTAACAAGAGTTGAGGCATATGAATGGCTAATAAAACTAATGGAAATTAGATTCACCTAAGTAAAAAATCTATTTACCATTTCCATCATTAATAATGTACTACAAAAAAATGATTATGTATATCATTAGTTGAAATAAATTGTGGTAAAATTTACCTTTTATTACAAGACTTAGTTCTTTATAGTCCTAGGTTTCATAATTTTGGGTTCATCAGCACAGTCATTTGCAAATTTTAAAAATGAGACAGTTCACTAGACATTAGAACTTGCTTGAAGGAGGTTATCAGAAATAATCTGTATTTAGTGTGGGTTAGATATTGGAACTGTGTTAATAACTTGGGGAGATGCAAGTTTCCCAATCGTATTACAAGTGTGCACCGCAATTGAAGAATGGGGAAAGACTGAACCTATGGCGGAGAAAAGAACCAACCAAATTGTAGCTAGAGATAAACCCCAGAACATAGACAACAGAAAGAAAATCATAATCCTGTTTTGAAAAAAGAAAACTATAATTGCTACATTTTCTATTTTATAACAGATTAACTGTAGACTTTTAAGGTCAGGAAATGTTGACATCTAGCAAGTTCCATAACTGAAGCCCAAATTTCCCCCAAGATGAAAAAGTAGCAAAGTTTTCAAAGACACCCAGTAGGATAGGATAGAGTTGAGAAGATTCAAGCAATATGTGAACTTTGGTTTAATTTCATTATCAGAAAGGGGACTCAGAATCTTTGAAAGTACAAAAATAAACTGGCCTTTATTAGATAGTAATGATATGATAAAATTGGAACTTTATAAAACATTGAATTGGAGTTCAGATTTTGCTTCTAATATACTGTATGAATCTGCACAGCTTTCTTATTCTTTCTTTTATATTGGTTTTCTTACCTATAAAATGAGACAGTGATAGCCCTCTCATAAAATTCTTAGACGTATTAAATAAGATCCCTTCCATATATCTCAGTGGTTATAAGCATTAGAAGAAGTATTTTGTGGAGGATTTGAAGTTGAAATTTTCATCCAACAAATAGCATTTTGATTTGCTAGAAGGTAAGTGTAGACAAACTGCTTAATTTCTCAGAAATTTTTTACTCATTTATAATATGCAAATAAAAATCACCCAAGTCAGAGAAGTGTACTTTGGAAATTCTGTGGCCAAGCCACATGTAGATCAAAGCCATACATCTCTTGGCTATAAATGTGAGCCCAGCCTAAATCTGGTAGCCAAATCTAATCCTTAGACTAATCAACAAGCCCACCTGGGATTGGCAGGACCACCAACTGAGCCCATCCTAGGTCTACTAAAATGCTAATACATGAAAATAAAAGCTGATTGTCGTGTGCTAATGAGGTTTTTTGGTGGTCTCTTATATAGTAAAATGTAACTGATGAGATTTCCTAGTCAGTGCCCCACCCCTCCAGCCCACTCCTCTCCACTTTCTGGTCCTTTTCTCCTGTGCTTACTGTGTTCCAGCTCTTTGCCTATGCCTTCCCTGGGATCTCTCCACTTACTAGTCACTGTGCCTGGAATACTTTTTAACACATACTTGAAAGCTTCATTATTTTGTATCTCTCAAGCTTTTCCTGATGACTTTATTTAAAATTCAAATATCCCCCAAAAGATTCTCCTCTTTCATAATGATTTCATGTTCTTTATGTAATATTTTTATATCATCTAAGATACTATTTGTGATATTAACAGTTTTTTTGAGATATAAGTCACATACAATAAAATTCACCATTTAAAATGTAAAATTCAATGAGTTTTGGTTGATACATTGTATCAATTTGAGAAGTTTAGAAGTTTAACTGAGAAACTCAGCAGGGAGCCAGGATCCTTACTTTGTAAATATTGTCATCCTGTGCAAGAGGAGGGCACAGGGATTGTGTGAGTGCTACAACCACCCTGGGTGAGGGAGAGTGGCTTGTGTACAATATAAGAGAGGAAAAGAGTCTTGCTCTTCATCCTCTCTTTCTCTGGCTACTTTTGCTGGCTGCTGCCTTGATGTGTTGCCCTCGTGCCCTGCCACCTTGCCTTGGAGCCAGCTGATTATGGACTGAAACCTCCACAAACTGTAAGCTAAATAGACCTTTCCTTCCTTCATTTGGTGTGCCAGGTATTTTCTCCCAGCAATAAGAGAAAAGTAACCAAGACATATAGTTATTGGTAATCATCACTTTTCATAGCTATCATGACCATATCCTTTCATTCCTCTCAACCCTAAGCTATTCCTGGTCTACTTTCTTTTTCAATAGACTTCCTTATTCTAGATTTCCATATAAATAGAATGATATATTATGTAGCCTGTATGAACCTGTTTCTTACACTCAGCATAAGGTTTCCATGTTGTAACATGTCCCTGTGTTATAGTTTGGGTTTTGAGCACCCCTCCCAAAAAAAGATCCATGTGTTTAAAAAAAAAATGTGGTCCCTAGAATGATGATATCCAGATGTGATGGTACTTTTAAACTGTAGGACCTAGTAGGAAGTCTTCAGGTAACTAGGGGTGTGCCCTTGAAGAGCCCCTTTTCTTCTCTTTTGCTTCCTGGTGATGAAATGGGTAATTTTGCTAAACTGCACACTTGCATCGTTACGTGTTGCCTCATCACAGGCCTAAACAGAGAAAGGTCAATTGATCATGAACTGAAACCCCTGAAGCAGTTGTGTGTTTATTCATTCATCACCTGATAGGCATTTAGGTGGTTTCCAGCTTTTGGCTATTATGAATAACATTCCTATTAATGTTCATATTCAACTTTTTGGGGTACATATTTTCATTTCTCTTGGATATTATATACACCTAGGGGTGTAACTTCTGGGTCATATGGTAATGCTATAATAAATTGAGGAACTGAAAGGTGAGGTAAAGTAAGGTTCTAAGGTACTAGTGTAAGGTAAGTTTCCAAATACATCCTTCTCCATTTAGATATCAAAGTACTGAAATTTTTAAAGACATGAATGAAGCCAATGTTCTACCCAATTGTCTTCCTTCCTTAAATTAATTATAAGAGTGTATCTAGGACATGAAAAAAACAGCATACTTGGCCTCATCAATTTCTCTGGACAGCAAAATCCGACCATGATTTATCATACTCCTTCCCTACTATCTCAAAACCAGCCAAAAGCCACCTCATTATCCTGGTCTATGATGAAGACAAAAATAGTGGAGGGGCAACTGACCCACTCGTAACAAATAACAGAAGCAAAAATAAACATGTTGTCTTGTTACTTTTCTCTCATTGCTGAGACAAATACCCAACACACAAAATTAAGGAAGGAAAGGTTTATTTAGCTCACAGTTAGTGGAGGTTTCAGTCCATAATCTGCTGGCTCGAAGGCAGGGTAGCATGGTACACAGACAACAGTTCAAGGCAGTGGAAGACAGCAATAGCAGCAAGGGCAAAATGGGGGGAGAACAAGCTCTTTTCCTCCTTTATATTGTAAGCAGGCAACCCACTGGAGGGTGGGTGAGCACTCACATCATCTCTGTGCCCTCCTGCACAGGTTCAGGATGTTTACAAAGTGAAGACCCTGGCCCCATGCGAAGTCCCTTAGTTAAACATCTAAATTTCTCAAGTTGACACAACATATCAACCATTATACACATAAACCTCAAAGATACTGAGTTTGTTACTATGACATAACCTAGATTACCCCAAATGATAAAAGAATTAATAGCAATTCTGAAAAAGATATCCAATTAGCATCACATGATTGGTTATTTAGGACAATGGTTAAGTTATGAACTCTGGAGCCAGATTACCAAGCAAAAGCTTGTGAAACCAATAAAACATTTCATTAGAAAGTTTGATGCCACTGAATACAGTTAATTACCTGATATTTGGGTCTACTCACAATAGAAGATGTACAAATTGCCTCAGGGCTATCTCTCTGGGAAAAAAAATGTGAAAAATTTATCTACTGACTTCTACTTTCACTGGTCAAATTTATCCAACAGACAGTAACTTCTCAGAACTTCTGGTTTGCCTATGTATTGGACATAGACACCAAATGTGTCCCTCTTTGATTAAATCAATAGGGAAGTGATAGGGCTACATGTGAGAGCTTCTCCTGACAGACTTAATATGAAATACCACTTGCTAATATTGTATAGTTGGCACTATACAATAAAAAAATATTTCTATAATCAATTTGGAAAAGTATGGAGAAATTTGCAGCATAGAAGGAAGCTATTGCCCTGAGAGTTGAGGATACAAGCTTCTACTGTTTCTGACTACAGTGGATCATTGCTTTGAAATATGGAATTATAGATGACTGGTTCCCTCTAAATATTGGTACCTAGTACACAGATAAGGTAGTGTTATAGTCAAGGTTTGCAAGAAAAATAATTTAATACAGGACACATAATTATAGAATTATTTTATAATAGTCACCCAAAGAATCAAATACAAAAAAAAAAGTGCAGGAAGTCTGTCCACACACTAAAAACAAATAATTCATCTGATGGCCTGCATCCCATGAAATGTCTTGCATGAGTCCAGCTGAAGACCTAGGGCCCATGACAATGTCTCATGGAAGTCTATTACAGAGATATGTGCTGGGAAGACCCAAAGGTCAGCAGTGGAAATTAGAAAGTCTGTGCCAGTGGGAAAGATCTGTGCCAGTAGGCTGAGGGATCTGCACTGGAGCCAGGAAGTGATGCTCAAAGTAAGGACCAGAGCGCCCCTGAAAAGTACCACAGCCATCCTCAGAGACATTGCGATCCTGAGCTCCTCCAACAATAAGAACAGACAAGTTCATATCAAGAAGCCAGCATGACAAGCTTCTCCAGGATATTGAAAAGCACAACATCTTCCCCTCCAGAGCCAGGAAGCAATGCTCAGAGTAAGGAGCAGAGCTCCCCGCAAAGTGAACTGAAGCCATTCTCAGTAACAACAAGACCCTGAGCTCCTCTGACAATGAGAACAGCCAAGTTTATATCAGGAAAGGAGCTCGACAAGCTCCTCCAGAAGAACTAACAAGAGGAGAACCAACAACACTACTTCTTCCTCTCCAGTTTCCCTTTTTATGTTGTTGGCAACAATCTTCAGTTCAGCTGGGTGTTTCAAGTTGACCACCAGTTGTCAATCCACCACAGGTATGTACTGTGTGTCAGAGAATAGTTTCTTAGAATTGGCAGCCTTTTCTCTTCAGCTGAGAGTGATATTTTTGCCATATTAGAATTCTAACCTAGGCCTTACATGAAGCAAAGTACATAATCTCATATTCATGTACCTCCATCTTTTAATATTCTTCACGAGCTCCCAGTTTCTATGTTAAGCTCTGAAAAGATTTCCCAAAATACTTTGATTTTGCAATAGTCTCCACTTACCAAATAATCTCTCCATCTGGAGAAACATACATGTGCAACTCAGTAGGTCTTCCTGGGTCTTTAAAAGGGATGAGAGGCTGAATGAATGTATCCTTTAAGACACATAAAAGAAATGCAATTATTTTATTTTTGTATAGGAAAGACGTGTATGTGGTTGCAAAAATAAAAAGAATTTAAAGGCATCCAGTGAAGTGTCTAACCTCCTCACCTTACCTGCCTGCTCCTACTACCATAGTCCCATGACAACCAGTTATTACTTTAAGGATTTCCACAAGCAAATAAAGTGAATATGGATTTAATTTCCATTCTTTTCTTACACAAAAGGTTGACTATTAAATTTCATATTCTTTGTTTTTCTAATTTACCAGTATACCTTGGAGATCATTTCTGATCGTTGCAAAAAGAAATTTCATTTTTTGACAGCTGGATTAAATTCCGTGGTATTTTTAACATTATTCAATCAATCACCTATTGATATTCCATTCTATATCAATATTTTTGGTTGTTACAAAAATGCCATACTGGATGAAAGTGTGCCCATGCTGCAAGAAATGAAAACATCAACTCAGAACAGGACAAGGCTGATCAGTGGGTGGATGGGGTCTGTGAGTGGCAAGTAGGAGCACACTGTAGAACTGGAGTCACTGAAAGAGAAACACAAAGAATCAGGAAGGACAGTGGGCAAGAGATGATAAACAAAGTAAAGAGAAAGGGAGCGAAGGAAGTGTATGCAAGTTGAAAGGATCAAAGACAGAAGCTCAGAGCAAGGAACCCAAGGCTGCCTCTCCCTCTACCCTCTGTCCTGCTCTACTCAGCCCAGGACACAGCAAGCCCATCTTCCCCTTCTCACTCCCGCTCCCAGAACACAGCTCCTCCGTTGTGGTGGCAGCACGATCTAGTGATCAAGTATGAGAATTCTTTCTTATCTAGCTCTCCTTCCAACATGCTGAGAAACCTCATAAATTATAAATGTGTTGATGTGAAAAAATGCCCAGCCCTGAATGTGTAAAAGGATCTAGAACTGTGAGATGACTTCACTTTCTAAACTCGTGCAGAAGCCAGGGATATAGCTCAGCGACACAGCACCTGCCTGACAAGCGCAAGGTCCTGAGTTTGATTCCTGGTACCAATAAAATAAATACATAAATAAATAAATAAACAAACAAACAAACTCCTCCAGAGAAAATACATAGATAAATTCTAAGGGAGCAGGGCTTTGTGATAGAAATCAAGAGAATATGCTTGAGTCATAGGAGGATTAAGAAGCTTTATACTTCTGCAGACACAAAGTACAAAACTTGCAGGAGGATGATACAGGAACCTGTGATCTTTCAATTCTTCAGTCAGAGAATATTTTTCCTTATCTTTGCTGTTCAGAAATCTAAATATCACACATTATTTTTAAATTTAAGTTCTAGAAGTTTTATTGTAAAGTGTATCATAACTTGAGAAGAATATATATATGTATGTATTTTTAAATAAGGTAAATTTCAAATGATTTCAAACTCTACTAAAAATGTGATAACAGTTTAAAAGTCTTTTGCTGAACACATTATTTGATAAAGATAATGCTTATGATGCTGCTCGAAGATGAGCAAGTCCTTCTCACATTGAACACACAGTGGTTTGCCATGTCAAATGCCTCTGGGAAAGGCTAGTTCCTGAATAATTGGCAGCATCGTTTCACTCCATCCCAAAGAATCTCTATAACTTTCTCATTCTGGAGGGTGAAGATGAAAGGGTTGAGGCAAGGAGTCACTGTTGAAACTATCAGGGAACTACCCTGTTGTACTCAGCTGCCTATATTTGCTAGGGTTTCACGAAGAGGAGCAAGCAGTTGCCGAAGCCAATCACAACACACGTGAAGTACGAGGCACAGGTGGAGAAGGCTTTCTTCTGGCCAGAAGCAGAGGGGATCTTGAGGATGGTAGAAATAATGCAAGCATAAGACACAATTGTAGGAACCAAGGAACCAAAAAAAAAAAAAAAAAGAAAAAGAAAAAAGAAAAAACTGCCATTAGAAAGAGAATGAATTCTAGGAAATCAGTATTATCTCAGGATAGTTTGAGATCACAGAAAAAATTGTTTATCGCATTTGATTTGTAGTAGGTAAATTGAAAGATAACAAAAACTGGCCAAATTTGGTAAAGGAACCCAAATATCCACAACATGATTACCACAGATTTGCAGGCATGGCTGTTCATGATGATGGTGTACCTTAAAGGGTTGCAGATAGCCAGATAGCAGATAGCAACAGTCCACAGCCATTGCTCCAGTAACTCCAAACTCTGTGGCCCCCAGAGCCAAATGCAGAAAGAGTTGGACAACACACCCAGTCAGAGATATCATCTGCATTCCAGGGATCAGCAGTCCCCAGAGCATCACAGGGATAACTATGGTTGTGATCAGAATCTCCATGGCAGAGATGTGGCCAAGAAAGAAATACATGGGGATCGCAGATGTTTATCAACACAGACAATAACAATGACTACTGTGTTTCCCATTAATGTCACTATATAGAAGAAACAGAAGACAGCAAAACTGATATTGTGTAGTTCTTCAGAGCCAGGGAAACCGAAGGGATAAAATTCAGCAGCACTAGATAATTCCCCAACATTCAGTTCTTAACCCTTGTTCCTTGTGTAAATTAAAGAGAAGGAGAATGATAACACTTTTTCTCACTTCAAAAAGACAAAAACATTTCGAGGTTGGAAAACCATCTCCACTACACAGGGCTATTTTCTACACAAGATTGATGTTAAATTAATGTTAAGGTGAACGAGCACCTTGCACAGGCTACCGTCAATGGTGGGGACAGCCAGACCCAAGCCTTTCCCCGTGAGTCAGCACCACTTGTGGACTGCAGGGGAAAATAACAAGGAATCACCAGGAAGCAAGCCCTCCCTGCAAACCAGCACCATGCGCGGGCACCAGTGCCAGGGGGACAACCAGACCCCAGCCCCTTCTGGCACATGGGCTGGCAAACAGGAAGAGCCAATCCCTACCCCCGCCCCCCCCACCTCCCCGTAAGCAACTGGCTGATCTGGAGAAACACAGGCTGCAATGATAGCTATTGAGGTGAAATGCGATTTGACGCTTGTGGTGTTTTGGTGTTTCACTTGCAGGTCTAGGACCAGTAGTCTGATCATCTATTCAGAAAATAGTGGTACCCAGTGTGGCATCTAGGAAGGATCTACTTCTAGCCATTGTCAATTCCCTATTATCTTGTTTTGAAGTCCTGTATCATTTTCATTGTTTTGTTGGGTTGGGTTTTGTTCTGTTTTGTTTTGTTTGATTTTATTATATCCAATGGCATGAGCAGCTATTTCAAAGATAGCAAGATATATTATGGTAGCCATTTTGGATTTACTATTGTCTTGCTTTGAAGTCCTTTATTGCATTCGTTGTTTTGTTTTTAATGGTTCTATTTTGTTCTGTTCAGTTTGATTTTTACTATGTCTGAAGGTATCTGCAAGTATTTTGAAGACAATAAGAGGCATTATGGTAACTATCATTGATTTTGTATTGTTTTGAAGTCCTATATCACTTATACTGGTTTGTTTTGATTGGTTTTATATTGTTTTATTTTCCTTGATTTTATCCTCTTTAAAATAAAAAAATTGATGTTAAATTATATATATATATATATATATATATATATATATATATATGAAACTAGGACCAGCTTGGGGTCTCAATATATAGATAAGAGTTTATTTTAAATGTGTACTAGTCACCAATGCCATACTATAAACATGAAATCCACCACCTACCCCAGCAGGCACACTGGCTTCTCAAAGCACTGGAAATCCTGCTTCTAACTCTGCTCTAATCAACCACCCTTTCTTCCCTGATCACAAACGGCTCATTTATACCACCTCTTTCTTCTTGAGTGGAAATAAAACTGCCTATTGTGTCCCTTTGTTGCAAAGCCCTGCTGCATTTCAACAATTATAAGAAAGTATTCCTGCCTAATCCCACATCAACCTGGTTACTTCTTTCCTTTGTCTAAACAGAGTCCATTTGCATTATGTTCATTTAAAAGTTTTCATCTCCACTATAGTGATGAATTGTGAGATATTTCTGGGAAATGGGGTCTATCCAGGACATTATAGTAAGATAAGAGCTATTTTGAGAGCAAATAGTGAGTCTTTCCCTGACTCATGCAGTTTTGCTCCCTAAGTGGATTACTTAATTTTTCACTTAATTTTTATGACAAAACTATCTCCCACATCTCATTTCAGTGAATATCTCTTCTGCAGACAGTAAGAACTTGGCAGCTCCCAGTGACGTCTATATCCCTGAGATAACACGGGAGGAATACAAAAGGAGAGACTGAGCTGAAGCTTTAATATCGAACTCCCATTTGTCCTGCATAGTCTCCACCTTGGGGCCAGAGGAGACGTGTAATGAAGGCAGTGTCTCCTGCATTTCTCCAGTCTCAAATCTCTAGTTTCAACAGGGATACAGCCTCAATTGGGTAGTGTGCTTCTATATCCAAACTTCCATGGTCTTAGGCCCATATAGTAGCTAGAAAATTCTACATCAGCCTTTCTGTGACTACCCGTTTGAAAAAACTGTCAAAAAACACAAAAATGAGTCAAACTAATTTATTAGTATGCATCAGCTCCTTTCCTCATTCAGATTTTTGTACAAGTGTGTCCTCTTCTTGGGCCCTTTTCCCTCATCCTCTCTAAAACAACTCAGCACACCTTTACTGTCCAACCTTTATCAGGCTGTACTTTTCTTAATATCAGCTCTCAACAATATTTTAAACCATATTATTATTTTATTCATTTATTATTATCAAAATCCCACATTTAACTAAATACTTCTAGAATAAAGCCTTTCTTTTACATTTCTTTTGTCTTTCTTGCATCACCAATGCCAAGAAAAAAGTGACAAAGGATGTGCTCTGTAAAAATTTTAAATTAATATATCAATGAACAAATTCAAAAGAAAGAAAAACAGTGATTGAGAAAAGAGACTATCCAGTTTGGCTAGCTTTCTCTCCATTCATTCCTCTCTAAAATATTGCACAGATAACCTGCAGTGTCTTTTCCCAGAGATCCCCTACAAAATGGTAAGCAGGCAGAGAACAGGGAGAAGTGAGCAGGCAGAAGCTCAAGAAGAGGCTGAGCATGTATCCACACTGGGTAGAGAAAAGTCTGCTGCTACTATAGACAGGCACTCTGACGTGGATGCCTCTTCTGTGCAGCTCTGCTGGCCCATTCTTCAGCTTTTAAGTGTCTCGTTCTAGAAGGCAATCCAGCCAAGCCCTCCCAATGATACTCTCCTGCTCTCTCTTTCTCAAGGAACCACCCCTGGAAGACATTCACCTCCAGAGAAGGGGACTCAACTGGGAAGTTTGACAACTCTCCAGAGGACAACCTATGCTGCCTTGGTTAGTACAGACTTATGTTTAGGAGACAGAAGCAGCTTCTGCTGTCTGCATTCATAGTGAAAAACACTGAGCACATACAGAAACAATGAACAAAGTCTGGAAATACTAGTGCCAGAGGAGGTCCAGTTGTCTCACTCACTCATTCTTTGCTTCCTCCTTTCTCTCCCTTCATCTGTCTCCAAGGACAGTTATTCACAGAGGTATAATTGGTACAAGTTTAGAAACACACTATGGATAATGGCAAGAAAAAGGTGAACAAAACTTTCACACACACACAAACACCCTTGGGGCTAATCAAGTTTTAGGGGAAAAAAAGTTGTTTAATCAGCAAACTTGAAATCTCCCTGTTAGGAACCTCTCGACAGTCAAGTTGCAGTTGCCTTCCTTTCAGGCTCCAAATTATCACCAACAACCCATGCTGTGAAGTGCTAACCCGCTAACCCACTGTATGCCCCTCCCTGATTCATGTTAGCCCTATAGGGCCTATATCAGTCTCCAAACCAGTGTCTCCAAGACAGATAACCAAAAACCTATAGGTAACAAATGATCTTCTGTGGAAAGTCTTCTCCATGTCTCCAGGCTTCCATGAAGCGTGTTTTCCCAGATGATTTCTGCACTCCTTCTGTCAGGCAGTATGGGGTTGGGGCACACCCTATGCTCATGTGACTCCCATGTGCCTGTAGTTATGTGCACCAGGCTAAGTGAAAAATAGCATCTCTACCTGTACCAGTTTCACAGTCTGTTCATAGCACAGGCCATTCCAATCTCTCCAACATTCATACATTCCAATTGTAGCTCCTCAGCCACAGATGTCCTGTGTAAGTCATCAAATGCTACTTGTAAGACTTCAAATGCTATACCTCCCGGAACTACCTGAATTGAAGGGTGAACAGTAAAGAATCAATATTCCAGAGTGACAAAAAATAATAAAGAAAAGTAAGGATGGCTGGGATGCCAAGTAAAATGGAAAAATTACCAAAAAAAATTTATTTTTATGTTTTAAAAAACAACTTTCATTTATCATTAAATTAGCACAGGTCATATCTTCCTGCTCTATCTCCTAGTCTTAAATATTTAAGTTTCTAGCGTGTAGTATTCTCTTATGAAATCTTTTTTTTTTTTTTTTTTTTTTTTTTTTTTTTTTTTTTTTTTTTTTTTTTTTTTTTTTTTGCGGCACCGGGGATTGAACTCACAACCTCTCACCTGTCAGACAGACGCTTAAGTCACTGAGCCGAACTCCGGCCCTGGTTTTTTGAGGCAGGGTCACACTATGTAGCTCAGACCGGGCTTGCACTCACATTGTAGCCCAAGCCGGCTTCGGGATTAAAGGCGTGCGCCACCATGCCCAGCTGAAAAAATATGTATTATTTCTCCTGAATTGTTTGAAAGAATTCATCAGTGAAGGCACCTAGGCCAGAAGTTTTCTTTGTGAAAAAGTTTTAAATTATACCTTTAATGCCTTTCGATAGCTATGGGAGTACACAGAATTTCTACTCTAGTTTGTGTGCATTTTGAAAAATTATGTTTTTCAAGTGAATTTCATAATTCATCTACATTGTCAATTTCTGGGGATAAAATTGCTCAAAGTGTCAGCTTTTATGCTTTCAAAATTTATTGTCTCCATTGTAGCTCTTATTTCCACTTCTGACATTAGTAATTTTCCCTTAGTCTTTCTTGGTAGGGATTTTGGGATTTTAATAACCTTTTCAAAGACGTGTATGTTATTTTTTACTTACTGCTTATCTTGTTTAATTTCATACTCACAAGGGCTTTTTTCCTCTATGTGCCTTCATATAGAATTCTTTTTATGAGGACATCAGTAGTATGGAGTTGGGGTAAATCCTATACTCATGTGACCTCATTTTTACAAATACAGCTGCAATAGCCCTATTTCCCTAAGTTCACATTCTGAGTTTTTGAGGGTTAAATCTTCAGTACATGAATTTTGAGAATACACTTGACCCATAACAAAAATCTTGGTTGCCACTAATTTTTGACAACTGTGAATATAGCTGCTACAAATATTAATGTGCAGGTTTTTATGTGAACATAAATTTTCAGTTCATTCAGGTATATAATGAAAAATACGATTGTTGGATTGCATAAGAGTATGTTTTGTGCTATGGTTTGAATGAGTACCCCAAAAGTTCATGTGCTGAATATTTAATGCCCCAAGTCAAATGTTAATAGTATATGAAACTGGGGCCTTTGGAAGTAATTGAGATTAGATGAGGTGATTAGGGGGAGCCCCCATAATAGCATTAGTAGTTTTATAAAGAAGAGGCCTGACCCACCATACTTGCTTTATCATGTGATGCCCCTTGCATATTATGATACAGTAAGAAGATCCTCACCAACTTCAAGCAGATGCTAGCTCTTGGACTTCCCAGTCTCCAGAACTGTAAGCCAAATAAATTTCTACTTTCTATGAATTATCAAGCCTTGGTATTTGGTAATAGTGATAGAAAACAGACAAAGACAGACTATTGGCACCAAGAAGTAGGGTTGTTACTATGCTAATACTTGGAAGTGGCTTTGAACTTGAGTAACAGATGAGTAGATGTTAGAACAGCTTTGAAGTGAATGCTAAGACTTTATTGCCATGAGGAGAGGATTAATGATGATTCTGCTGAGGGCTCACAAAAAGAAAAGACTAGAGAAAATCTGGAATTTCTCATAGATTACCTAAGAAATCACAACCAAAATGTTGATAGAAATGTGAACAGTAAAAACCATTCTGATGAGGTCTCAAATGAAACTAAGGAACAAGGTATGGGAATCTGGAGAAAATTTTGAAAGTTGCAGAGGACTTGGCTGCATTGTCCATGTCCCAGGACTTTATGAAACATAGAAACAAAGGATGATAAACTAGGATATCTGGCAAAAGAAGTTTCTAAGCACCAAAGCATTCCAGATGCTATGTGGCTATTTTTAACTACTTACAATGAACCAAGAGAGTAAAGAAATTATTTAAAGACAGAATTTATAATGAAAAGAGAAATAGTGCAGAAAGATTTGGAAAATTCTTAGCTAGCCATTTGGTAGAGAATGAAAAAATACTTTTAGGAGAAGAAACTAAGTGCTAAGGAGATTAATGTGGTTAGAAGACATCATTGGACAATGAGATAAAAAGCCTGAAAGCATTTAAGAAATCTCTGAGAGCTCTAGGAGGGCAGGATGGATTCAGGAGACGATCCAAAGCATCCTTCACATTCTGGGCACATTGTGCTTCCTGAAGTCAGCTCCCAGAATCCTGCTGCAGCTTTTCTTGGCAGCTCTCCCTGTGACTCAAAGCAGCCCACATGCAGCTTGACCGGCTGAAACATGGGACATAATTTATAAATGCAGGTAGAATCTATGTGGTGTTAATTCTGCAGGCCTTTGGAATGCCAAGAGCTGTGCAGTTGTGACTTCCTTCAAATAGATTCCAAGGGATGAAAATATTTAGCCTAATCTTATTCCTAATATTAAAAAAGATACTTTCAGTGTTTCACCCCTGAGTATAATGTTAGCTGTCAGTTTTTCATGTGTATCTTTTTATTGTATTGACAAAGTTTTCCTATTTTCTAGTTTTCTGAGTATTTTTATCATGAAAAGGAGTTGGATTTTATTAAATACATTTTTCTTAAATTTTTTGTTAGTATATATTTTTGATACATAATGAATATATTCATCCTGGCTTATTGGTACATAAACATATTGTGTCTTGATGTTTTTTATTTTCCCTTTTCTCTCCTCTCCCTGCAATCTCCCTGTTATGGTTTGTGTCTTAATGTCCCCACGAAGCCTTAGGCAGTCATAGGTGGGGCTTTTCCAGAGGTAACTGGAACTAGAATGTGTGATGCTGGGATTGATTCATGGTGCAACACTAGGCTCAAGAGCACTAGGATTAAGGTTGTGAGTACTACTTGCCCTAAGTAGCCTGGATAAGATATAATGGAAAAAGATGTGGTTGTCACTTGCTTGCTTGCTTGCTTCTACTTGCCATGAACTGTTTCTCCTCTGTGATGACTGTCTGCCAAGCCACCCTGACTTGGAGCCAGCCAATTATGAACTGAAACCTCTATAAACTGTAAGCTAAATATTTGTCTCAGCAACAAGAAAAGTAACTAAGACACTCACTCATCCCCAAGTCCTTTCCCATCTTCACAAAGTCTATCTCCCTGTTTCCTATTACCTTTTTTTTTCTGTTGGTACCAGGGGTCAAACTCACGACCTTGCACTTGCTAGACAGGCACTGTGTCACTGATTTATATCCTTGGGCCTTCTATCACCTTTCTTTTATTTTGCTCTTTAAATCATTTATATTTTGGGTTTATCATAGAAGAGAAATCATGATGCATTCAATCTTTTGTGTCTGATTTATTTCATTTGATAAATACATTTCTGTATCAATGGAGATGCACACATTGGTCTCTGCTATCACTGAAAGACAGTGTTCAGACAGAGCCCAGATCTGTGTGGACTAATTCCATCAATCCAACTGTAGATTTATAATCCCAGCAAGTCTGCACCTTTAGTTTCAGTGAAGTTCAGGTTGGTTTCTGGCTGTGAGGCTGGAATCCAATTTGTTTAGCCTGCAACACACCATGTGCCTCCTGCCAACTTTAACTTGGCTCCCTGTTGGTTTGATCTCAGCTCCATAACCTCCTGCCAATTCGAACTCGGTTCCACCTCACCTTGATACTATGAGCTGTTAGATGGAGCCATCCTCCAGCTTTCCTGAGTTACATTCAGTTGGCCTCTCTCCAAAATGACTACCCTCCAATTGCCCCCTTCTGCAGGAATGTCTGAACCTGAATAACTTACCAGCCACTGCAGTCCACTGCATCCACTGCTCTTTTCCATTGGTACATTTCTCCATGGAGACCTCTGGGGTCAACAGTAGTCATCATGCATCTGCAGGCTCAAGCAGTGAGTCAGGGCTCAGGGAGAAAGCACCACTTGCCCCCTCCTTCTTCTGCCTTGAGGTCTCTCTGTTTGCTCTCCCCATGGGCTTCAGTTCTCACTTCATATTCCTACTGGGTCCTGGGGACCTACTTTCCACCTTCTTGTTTTCCTCACATGGCTATGTTCCAGCATCTGGACACCAAATCTTGGAGAGGCTGTTTCTCTCCTGTTGACCACTCTGCCATCTTCCCAGAAGTTCCAGCATACAATTGTTGAGAGCATAATAATATTTTCTTATTTTAACATCAATTATAATATACTTGCTTTCATTTCTGATGATAGATATTAGAATCTTCCCTCTCTTTCTCTTTGTCAGAGTTCCTAAAATTTCATCAGTTTTGTTGCACTTTCCAAAGACTAACTTTGGTTTCATTGGTTCTATTTATTTTGTATTCTCTATTTCATTTGTGTCTGTTCTAACTTTTATTATTTTATTCCTTCTGCTTTAGGTTTAGTTTGTTCTATTTTTTTCATCTGTAAAATTAGGTTATTGACTTGAGATCATTCCACTTTTTTAAGTATTCACAGCTATAAATTACTTTTCTGAACACTGTCTTTATTACATTTCATAAATTTTAGTATGTGAATTTTTTCATTCATCTCTAATTATTTTCTGATTTCTTCATTAATTCATTAGATGTTTGACAGTGTTGTGTAATTTCCGTATATTTATGGTCTTTCCAGGTTAACTTCAATTATACATTTTCACTCCTATTCATTACAGTTGGAAAATAAACTTGATATGATATCATTCTTTTTAACTATATTGAGAGTACTTTTTAGAGTTTAATCCATTTACATTTAAATTAATTACTATTAGTCATTTTGCTATTTGTTTTCTGTTATCTTATACTGTTTTTCCTATTTCTTCATTTTTGCCTTTACTTTTTTTAAGATGAAAATTTGATTTTCTTCTTCTCTGTCTTCCTTCTTCTGCTCCTCTTCTTCTTATCATTGACCTACATGATACTACCCCTTTAAAACAATATAGTTTAAAATGATAGCAAATTAACTTCAATAGTATGCAAAACTAGCTTACATAGCACCATCTTTTGTGTTGTAGTCACAAATGTTATCACTATATATCATGCAATTAATAAAAAAACTTATTTTTTTATTCATCTGGCTTTTTAATTATGTAGGAAATAAAGTGTGATTTTAAAAAATAAAACTGGATTTTACATTCACCTGTATAGTTATCTTTAATGGATATCTTTTATATATTCACATGGCTTCAAGTTTCTATCCAGTGTCTTTTCACTTCAACCTGAAAGACTGTAATATTTCATTTATAGCAGATCTACTGGTAACCAATTCCCTTTTGTTTATCTTAGAATGGCTTAATTCCTCTCATTTTTGAGGACACATTTGCTGGATATAGAATTCTTGGTCGATAGTCTTTTTCTTTCAGCACTTTCGATTTGCTACTTTGATGCTTCCTGGACTATGTAATTTTTGTGAAAAGTTGGCCATTGATCTTACAAAGATCTGTTGTATGTGAAAAGGTGTTTTCCTGCTTTCAAGACTTGCCCTCTGTGCTAAATGGATTATGTGTTTTGGTGTAGATCTGTGTAAAATTATTCAGCTTGAGTTTGCAGAACTTCTTTAATACATACATTCATGTTTACAGGAAATGTGGGGAGTTTTAGGTCATTACTTTTTAATACAGTGTTTCTGAAAATTTCCCATTGTGTTTTCCTCCTGAGTTTCCCATTATATGTAGGTTGGAATACTTGATGGTGTCCTACAGTTACCTTAGTCCCTGTTCACTTCCCTTCCTCTTTTTTTCCAGTTCCTATACTCAATATCTTCAGTTTTCATAACTTCAATTTCACTGATTATGGCTTCTACTGGCCAAAATATGCTATTAAACCTCTCTCAAGAATTTCCATTTACTTGTCGTACTTTTTAGCTCCAGAATTTATTTTTATAACTTCCATTTATTATTGAGATTCTCATTTGTTTGTTTTGTTTTGTGTGTGTGTGTGTGTGCGTGTGTGTGTGCCAGGAATTGAACTCAGGACCTTGTGCTCGCCAGACAGGTGCTTATGCCACTGAGCCATATCCCTGGCCCCTATTTTTCTGATTTCTTTTAGTTCCCTTTCTTTACTTCTTAATCCATTCTTACTTTTAGCTCTTGGAACATATTTAAAACATACTTACAGTCTTTATTAAGTAAAATGTCTAACCTTCAGGAATGGTTTCTGTCATTTCATTTTGTCCTTTTTTATTGTTTCCCACATGCCTTGTGATTTTCTGCTGTTGAAAACCAGGTATTTGGATATTGTTGTGTCATAACTCAGGAAATCAGGTTCTCTCTCTGAAAGTGTGTTGTTTCTTTTGCCTTTTTGGTGGTGTTTTGTTCGGTTAAGAACTGCAGTCATCTACTAGTTTGGTGACTTTTCCACAGTGTTATTACAAAGAATATATTTCTGGTCATGAATTGTCATGGTAATCTCTGTTCCTTTAGATTGTATCCACTTAACATTCTGAAATAGATTTCACTGAGTACCAGGATAAAAACTCAAAAACGAAACCTTAAAGATTAACAATAACAACAAACATGTAACACCAACAAATGAATAAGAAAACACACTAAAAAAAACCAGACACCTCTGTCTTTGCAGATTGATTCTGGGCTGGGCCACTTCTCAAACACTTAGCCAGGATTCCACTGAGCACAGACAGATATCAATCAGAAGTAAAGGACTAGACACTTTGCAGGTATTTTCTGAGCATATGTCTTGTCCTGGACATGTGTATGATTTTCCACAATATCCCAAAGAAACTTTCTTCATCTTTCCCGAGGCTTTCGATGGTCTATTCTTTGTCTCAACAGTAACTTTTATGCTAGATTTTACTTAAATTCACAATGACCATGAGCAACGCTTGCCTCTTTTCACCAAGAGTGAGTTCTGTGTTAGGTGAAACAAATATGACCATCTGTGTTGCTCCTTCAGGTAGTCCAAACAGATTAGCTCAGACATACATAATGCTTGGTGAATAAATTCTGCTGGGGCCCCACACTGGAAACACAGGTTATCATTTTCAAGAATGCTGCTGAGCTGGGGAGCAGGGGAAGGAAAGGATAAGGGAAAATATCACAAAACTCCCTAGTATTCTTAAGTTGCCCTTTTCTTGAATCAGTGTTTGCTTGATTGTTGTAAGTCTTTGAATGTCTTTTCAGTTCTGATAGTCATTTCAGACAGTTTTTGCTTTTTTTCTCCTGATTCTGTGGAGAGGAACCCAGAGTTGCCAAATCTACCATTTTTCTCTCATCATTTGCCTATGCTTATGCTCTAGGTTTTTTATGTGGATCTTAGAACTGTTTGTGGAGTCTTCTTTTTGAGGGTAGCTCAGGTTCTGTAAGGCTAACTGGTATTATTTGCACATGTTAGAATACAGGACCAACCTAAACTTCTGCAGATAACCGGGACTCAAAACCTGGAAGAAAGGCATTCAAGATGTTGAGAAATTTTTTTTTTTTTTCAGCACTGGGGATCGAACTCACAGGCTCACACCTACCAGACAGGCACTTAAGCTGCTGAGCCAAACTCCCAGCCCTGGTTTTTTTGAGGCAGGGTCGCACTATGTAGCTCAGGCCGGCCTTGCGCTCACGTTGTAGCCCAAGCCGGCCTCGAACTCACAACACTCCACCTACCTCAGCCTCCCAAGTGCTGGGATTAAAGGCGTGTGCCACCACGCCCGGCTGAGAAATTCTTGATGAAAGGATTTTCCATTTTGTTCATTATATAAAACTTTTAAGAGTTCTAAAACCTGACTATCCTCAAGAGAGAAAGTCTGAACATTTCTAAGGTCTTCCCTTGACTGTATCCCTGAGGTTTCAAGGAACTAACTTTCCTCTGTTAATAACTTTCCTTAGGGACACATTGAGGAAGCAAGGAAGAAGAGAAAAGGAAACAATTGGGCACCCTACAGCAGTATGCTTTCTGGATGGCTTCCAAACAACTGGTATGAGGAGAGTTTTCTATTTCTCAGAGAGTGGAAGTGGCAGCAGCTTGCTCCGACCCACAGAGTATGCTCAGAAATAATCAGGCAGGAGATTGTCTGGGCCGAGCTCTGGAGAGTCATACAACTTTTCAACTCAGTCCCTTCCTCTGGAGGTGAGTGTCTTCCAGTAGTTCCCCCACCCCATGAAGGAGAGAGGAAGAGGGATCAGGAGGAGTAGTTTGGGACTTGGGTGCCTTCTGGAATCAGGATACTCAAAGCCTGCAGAGTGGAATAGGGGAGTAGCAGAGTAGAAGGCTCATTGTACAGTACTTTCACCTCTACTCTGGACCAATACTGACACAGGCAGAGCTCCTTCCTATTTTCAGAATTTTTATCTCTCCTAACTTTTCATCTGGTTCTGACTAAGCAGAAACTATAGAAAGCAGACTGCTGGGCTCTCCCAGACAATCTCTCCTTGCTATCCAACAGCCATTCCTTCCAGAGAGAGGGCTGAATGTTGATGGGTCATTGTCTTGTGAACACAAAAGGGAGAGGAGCCCAGCTGCTTCAGAAGTGGTAGCTAGGACTGGATAAGCTGTTGATAGACTTACTCCTTAATTGACCAGTCCAATGACTGGCTCAAAATTATTTGATGAAAACCAGCTCAATCTCTACCAGATACAGTGAATGACAATGACAAGGCTCTTGCTTTCAGTGCTTACATAGTAAAAATGAGTTACAGAAAAACAGAGACATTTAATTTTAGGTGATGGGGGCTAAAAAGATAAATGTCTAAGTGAGGTGACAGCAAAGGGTATTATGTGTTCTCTTAGACAGGAGAATGAGTAAAGACTTCCTGAACTTGGGCATTTGAACAAAGATATGAAGAAAGTAAGCAGAAATTCTAAGGGACTCAGTCCCTTAGGTTTATTGCATATAAGTGACATCTGAATTTTTAATTGTTCATATGACTTAGGGGGGGCACAATTACAGAAGGAATACTGTGTTTGAGGAGACTTTTTCAACTTTCTATTACACTAAAAGCATGGGTGGGACCCAGAGTTACATTCAGTGGCTTTGACTCCCTATTGCATCTATGGCTTTCAGCTCTCTTAAAGGCAGAGGTTATTAAATTTAAGCCTAAAGATTTTTATCTGCTAGCTCTAGCATGAGGTCAAGTGGGACAAACAGAGGTTGAGGATAGTTCCTCCTGTGTTCTTCTGCAGGTCCTCCTTCTATCACCCCGTTTTGGTGATAAGAAATGTTAAAGTATTGGAGAGAGACGGGTCTGCTTGACTAATCCCACCTACTAGTTAAATCTTTGTCCTGCAAGTAGACACATTCACTGAGAAGAAAATCAAGGAAGACTTTCCTTCCCAAGAATAGGGAAAATGAAAGAGGGTAATCTGTTTGTGAAAACAGCTAGCCAACAGAGCAAGGAGACTCAATCCTCACCCTCAAAATCTTGTGGATAAATCTTAAGAGAATGCCTCATTCTCATCAATACCCAGCAATGGTGACACTGGTAAAGTAGGACCTTTAAAACAAATACAGTGTAAATGGAACCTATATTCTGAAGAAACAAAGGAGCCAAGCACCCAGTTCTGGATGAGGATAGACAGAAATACTTTTGTATGGAAGATGCTATTGAAGTAGAAATTACAGGACAGAATATAGTTGGCAGGCAGAGGAGTTTAGGACATTCCAGATAGAAGCTAGTGGTCAGAGAAACATACAGTGGCCATTTAGAGCCAAAAGGAAGGTCCTTGAATTGGTGATTGCGAGAAGCAGTTGGTGCGCTTTAGGAAGGTGGAGGGGTGTCCATTTCTATGGTATGGCTTTGTTGAGTAGGCTCATCTTGATCCATTCAATTTTCTTCATATTTGTGCATATTTCTTCTTCAAACATTTGGCACCAGCCATGTATAAGAAATAGGAGAACATGAACTCTTCCTGATCATGTAGAGATTACAAGCAGGAAGGTAATATTTCCTATACCTGGAACAGTTTCTACTTTTAATTTAACATGTGTGAATTGCACATGTCGATGGTGGTTGATGTATTTCCATACATGCATACAGCATGCACTTATCAAATTGACCCCTTTTCCACACATAACAAACTTACACAATTTCTAGTAATCACTGTTCTACTTTCAGGTTGACTTTTTTAGTTCCACAGATGGGAGAGAACATGCAGAACGTGTCTTTCTGTGTCTGGCTTATTTTACTTATCACAATGTCTTCCAATTCCATTGACTTTGCTGAAAATGACAAGATTTCATTTTTCCTTGTTTGAAATGAGAAGCAGTGTCATCTCACTTGTTTCTAGATTTTATGAGGAACAAGTGCTCAGAACAAAATGTTGGGAAATTACTCCAATGCCACTGAGTTTTTTCTCTTAGGTTTCCCTGGTTCCAAAACATTACACTACTTTCTTTTTGCTACCTTCTTCTTCTTCTACTCAGTGACAATATTGGGAAACACAGTCATCATCATCACTGTCTACGCTGATAAACGTCTGCAGTCCCCCATGTATTTCTTCCTCAGTCACCTTTCTGTCCTGGAGATCCTGATCACATCTACTGCTGTCCCTTTTATGCTCCAGGGATTGCTGCTTCTAAGGACTCAAATAATATCTTTGATCTCATGTTGTGCACAACTATATTTGTACCTTTCTTTGGGAACTTCGGAGTTGGCACTAATAGGAGTGATGGCCATAGACCGTTATGTGGCTGTCTGTAACCCTCTGAGGTACACCATCATCATGAACAACCACACGTGTATCTGGATGGTGATTGTGTCATGGGTGTTTGGATTCCTTTTTCAAATCTGGCCAGTCTATGCCACATTTCAGCTTACTTTCTGCAAATCAAATCTGTTAGACCATTTTTACTGTGACAGAGGACAATTGTTCAAACTATCCTGCAATAACACCCTTTTCACAGAATTTATTCTTTTTTTAATGGCTGTTTTCATTATTGTTGGTTCTATGATACCTACAATTATTTCCTACACCTACATAGTCGCTACCATCGTCAAGATCCCCTCAGCCTCTGGCCGGAGGAAAGCCTTCTCCACCTGTGCCTCCCACTTCATTTATGTTGTGATCGGATATGGCAGCTGCTTGTTCCTCTATGTGAAACCCAAGCAAACACAGGCAGCTGAATATAACAGAGTAGCATCACTGCTGGTTTTAGTAGTGACCCCTTTCCTGAACCCTTTCATCTTTACTCTCCGGAATGACAAATTCATACAGGCCTTTCAAGATGCCGTGAAACACTACTATCTGCTTCTCAAAGATTAGTTCTGTCAAAAGAACAATCTTCACCATGGACTTGAGTAATCTGAAAGTACTAATTCAAATCTGAAATGGCTGGTCTAGTCATCAGATAGTTTATGGTCTACAAGGGAACTCTAAATTTCTGACCATACTCCAATTTGTAACTAGATGGCTTCCGCATGAGAGATCACATCATCATTGTTGTTGCTGCTACTGTTGTTGTTGTTGCTGTTGCTATTGTTGTTATTCGTGGTTCTGAGGGTAGAGCTCAGCATCTCCTACATGCTAGGCAAGCACTCTATCACTGAGTTACAGCTCACTCCACTCTCACTTTATTATTTTTTAATGGATAAGCAGATGTACACACATTTCTGTAGGTACAATTTCACAAAATAAATTTAGCAAATGTAAATATATGAAATATGTATGCTTTTTAGAAAACTCAAACCTGTAATGAGAAAAGAAAGAAAGGCATGATTGCTTCTCCTCCTACAACAGATGTACAAATGTTGAATTCCAGATGTCAAGATCTTCCTTTACAGTGTCCTGTTCTCTGTGTCCTCTTGCCATGTAAAGCTCTTGCTACCCTGAATGATCCCAGGTCCAGACTCAAGCTTCTACCTTTCGAGGCAGTTCCTGCCTCCAGGCTCCAATAGTGACACTACTACTTCCCTTTCATTTTCTTGACTGACAGTTGTGAGAGTGATCTTGCTCCACAACCCTGCCTGCCACCTTAGCAATCTGAGGGCTGGGTGTATGCTAATACAAGAACTTCACTAACTGATGGGCTTTCTAAGAGCATGGAAGGTCTTGTAAAGAAGCATTCTCTTGTCTAATGTTATTCCCACCATTGTGCCAGCCCAGATGTTGGAGGGCAATGAAGCTATGTTCTGAAAGCTTAAGTGACCAGGGAGAACTGGCCTTACTGTTTCTCTGAGCTGAAAGGGTGGACAAACAATACAGAAGAGGCAGCCTCTTTTCTCTTTCCCTGCATTTACATTCTTCACTTCTGTCATGGCATCTACTTCCTTCCTGCTCCCTGAATTCCCCTACTACACTCCTCATCCTGCCTACTTTCTCTTCTGATTCCATTTCATGACTTTTTCCCATGATTACCATATTCATTTCTGCATGTTTTTTCTCCTTCTCTCCCAAGGACCAAGTTTACCCAATTGTCTTCCAATCCTACACTGAGCTCCCCTAATCCATGTTTCATCTGCAATATTTCCCCCATCCTATCCCTATTTCTGTCACACATCCAACTCTCAATCATTCTGTATTGTATGACACAAATTTAGAGATTTCTTCTGCATCATTAACCAAGTATTTACAGGTTTCATAGTAACCCAAACAGATATCAGAAGGTGATTGCTTATTGCACTTCTATTCAAGGTGATTGCACTTCTATTCAAGGTGACTGCATTTCTATTCACTTAAAAATTACAAGACTAAGTATAAGGATGTTTTCTGTGTCATTAGAAGATTTTCAAGATAAATCATTCAGTAAGAAAAACAAAGAGCAGAAATTTTTGCTTAAGTGTTAATTTTTGTAAGAAAAAAGTGAAAATTAATATATACTCATACTCACGAAGAAAAGTCTGGGAGGAAACACAGAGCATTGGCTCCATTCGGGATATGGTGATTAAAAAGGGACTCAGACAATGGCAGGTGAAAGACTATATTATAGTTCTTTATATTGCCTTGAGTTCTGTGGGTTTTTTTTTTTTTTTTTCCGGTACTGGGGATTGAACTCACAACCTCGCACCTGCCAGGGCAGGTGCTTAAGCCACTGAGCCAAACTCCCAGCCCTGATTTTTTGAGGCAGGGTCGCACTGTGTAGCTCAGGCTGACATTGCGCTCGCGTTGTAGCCCAGGCCGGCCTCGAACTCACAACGCTCCTCCTACCTCAGCCTCCCCAGTGCTGGGATTAAAGGCATGTGCCACCACGCCCAGCTTTGAGTTCTGTTTTATAATACTGTCTTATTTCAAAATCAAAAGAAATCATCCTGCTTCTAACTTCCAATGAGGGTCCACCCATTCACTCAAATAGAGAAAATGAAAGAACATAGAAAAGATACATTTTTCTTGTCATAAGATCTCATCTAATTTTATAGTGATATACAGATATTCTCTGTATATTGTGGATACCTTTCCCATATTATTTTATGTATAGTACAGATATCTTTTGTCAATTTGTTTTTATCATCTTTTAAATAAAATCTGTTATTCAGACATAATAATTTTGTTGCTGTCAAATTCATCTTTTATTCTATAATTCATTTTTATTTATATTGTTTTAAAAGTCCTACCAGTGAAATAAATTAGAAGATGCAGGCAAAACTACAAACACACTCAGTCACCTTATCTCTAACAAAGGGGCCAAACATATTCACTGGAAGAAAGATAACCTCTTTAATAAATGGGACTGGAAAAACTGACTCTTTACATGTTGAAGACTAAACTAGACCCATGTCTATCACCATGCACTAAACTGAAGTCAAAATGGATCAAAAGTCTAAATATTAAAACAGAAACACTAAATCTACTGCAAGAGAAAGTAGGTAGAAATCTCAAAGACTGGAGTTGGCAGAAACTTCATGAGCAAAACTCAAACACCATGGGAAACACTTCAAAGAATCAACAACTGGGATCTCATCTTACTAAAAAGTTTTTGCAAATCAAAAGAAATCACTAATAGAGTAAAAATAAAACCCACAAAGTAGGAAAAAATTTCAGCCAACTATCCCTCAAACAAAAACTATATAAAGAATTGAAAAAAATCAGACCTCCCCAAGTTCAAAGACCCAATCAAAAAATGGGCAGTTGAGATAAGCACATATAGAGGTAGAAATACAAATAGCAAATAAACATATGAAAAAATATTCAACATCATTGACCATTCAAGAGATGTAAATTAAAACAACACTGAGATTCCATCTTACCCCAGTAAGAATGGCTATCATCAAGAAATCAACCAACAAAAAATTGCTGTCAGGACTGTGGAGAAAAAGAAACCATGCTCCACTACTGGTGGGAATATAGGCTGGTATAACCACTGTGGAAATCAGTGTAGAGATTTCTCAAAAAACTAGGATTAGAAGTCCCATTAGACCCAGCTCTTCCTCCCTGGGGATCTTCCCAGAAGAATTCAAAACTTCGTACCACAACGATATAGGTGCACCCAAGTTTATAGCAGCACAATTTGTAACAGGTAAATCTTAGAAACAACCCAAATGCCCATCAACTGAGGAATGGATTAAAAAGATGTGATATTTTTATAACATGGAGTACTACTCAGCTACAAAGAAGGATAAACTGGAGACTTTTATAGGTAAATGGATGCAACATTAAGACCATACTCATAAGTGAAATAAATCAAACCTGCATGTGTAAACATAGCATTGTGTCCCTGCTATAAGAAGCTGAAAGAGTAAATAAGATCCAAAATGTACAATAGATACTGTAAAGTGCGAAGAAACTTCAAAAGCAAAGAGAAACTGGGATGGGGAAAAGGAGAAAAGAAGGAAGGGAGAAGGAAAAAACCATATATAAAAACAAAATAGTTCAGATAACTATACTACTAATTGCTTTTAGCTCATTGAGGTTTGTGCCTATATTGTTTGATCATGTATTCATGCCTATATCCTGTAATATGAGCAACTATTTTGAAGATAACAATATGCAATGTACTAACCATTGTTACTCTCCTACAATCTTATTTTGAAATTGTTTTTATTGGTTTTTTTCTTTAAAATAAAAAATAAACAAATAAAAATAAAACTCCTTTTTTCACTCAAAGTACTTAACAATGTTCTGACAGTTGTACTAGCTGTATACTCTGACAATGTAAATATAGCATGACAATTTTTAAAAAAAGAATGGCTAGAGCACAGGCAAAATGCTTTCAAATATTATTAGTAGTTATGTTGGTTATTTCAAGTATTTCAGTATTTTAGGATGATTATGTGTATAATGTGAGATAAACCAATAAATAATTATGGAATATTCTAATTCTAAATATAATATAGAAAAGGTTAAAGTCTCCAGAGTCTCATATGTGAAATTGACATATATAGGTGAACTCTAGGTATCTATCTAACATCTACCTGTCTTCTGGTTCTGTTTGCTGCAGCACACTAATAACATGGATCAATCCACTGACTACAAGAATAACCAGGCCTAGACTGTGATCTTGCAATACTGTTGCCTAATACTATAACCCAGGGCTTCTTAAAGAAAAACAGAACATCTACAAAATGAACTTGGAACATCTTTTCACAGCAGGTATCAAAGATTATTAGTCATACTGAAGGATTAAGTACCCAATTGGAGATTTCTGCTGACCAAAGATGAAAGAAATTGTGCTTCAAAAATATATAATAATTACAGTCATTTGAAAATCAAATACATACAAATCTGTGTTTTATATTTTTAAAATAGCCACTTTCAAAAGGTAAATATTATTCACTAGAATGACCAAGCCTCTGAAACCATCTGCTAGCTTATAGAAAAGTCTATAAGAACACAAAGACAGATTTAACTGCACATAAGTATGGAATCAACAAAACCCAGATTATGGGAATTCTACAGTCAAAAACATCTATTTTCTAGCCGGGCGTGGTGGCGCACGCTTTTAATCCCAGCACTCGGGAGGCTGAGGTAGGAGGAGCGTTGTGAGTTCAAGACCGGCCTGGGCTACAATGCGAGCGCAAGGCTGGCCTGAGCTACACAGTGCGACCCTGCCTCAAAAAACCAGGGCTGGGAGTTTGGCTCAGTGGCTTAAGTGCCTGCCCTGGCAGCCGCGAGGTTGTGAGTTCAATCCCCAGTACTACAAAAAAAAAAAAAAAAAATCTATTTTCTTCAATCAGTACATTAGAAGGAAGTTAAAGAGCTGCAGAGAGAATCTGCTGATTAAAATAGACTTTAAAAATATGTCAACAAAATATTGTATCATACAGAACCATAAATAAATGAAAAACAGTAATTATTTAAAAGTTGAGACCATAGTCACTTTTGAGGAGGTGAAGACTATACTTGTAATGCGACACACAGAGAGGTCTCTGGGGCTGTAATTCCAAGTTCTATATCCTAATATTGGTGATGGCTCCAGAGTGTTTGCTTCTAAGCATGTCAAAGGACCCAGAGTTTGTCTTGTTTGTTCATGCTGCTATAACACACATCATAGACTGAATTTTATTTCTCACAGTTCTGGATGCTGAAAGTCTAAGATCAAGGAACTGGCAGGTTTATATTAGGTGATGGCATAAGGAGCAAAGAAAGGTTCTGGAATCTCTTTTATAGGGCATTAATTTCATTCAGGAGGGCTCAACCTTCTGCCTGGTAGTAGATTCTCCTGCCTTGGCCCCTTGAGTGCTGCTGGGATTACAGGCATGTGCCAACACGCACAGCTATCTTCATAATTTTAAAGCAATGTCATTTATTTATTTGCCTTGGAACTTACTGCTGCTTTCTGGGGAAAGGCTAGCTGTCTGTTTGTCACGAAATGTGGTACTCCATCATGTGTAATCCCCTGATTTCTGGCCCCAGATTTATGTTATGTGGGAGTCTTTATGGCACTAAGACACAGTAAACATGCTCTTGTTGGAGACCACTACAAAGTGGCTCTGAGCAGGATTTAAAATTAGCTAACTGACTTTTTATTCATCTGTAAGCCTGTCCTAGGCCTAGGCCCCTTGCCTGGTGATGGGAGCTGATTCATAGTAAGTGAACCTCTATGAATCACTGGTCCTGGCTGAGACCTGTAGTGGCCAGTGAGGTCAGAGATACCTCAAAGGGCAAGATAAAGAAGGCCACAGCTGACGACATGTTGGCTCCACAATCAACTGTATATGGAGACTACAGCTGCAGGCATCTTACCCTGCAGGCATCTCAGTCCCACCACAAACACCATCTTGGAGATAAAATAGTTCTCCTTTTTTTGGCATTTTTACTACTTGGAGATGTCCTTGAAGTGACTCCCAAGGTCCTGTTCAGTTCAGGCACCTCCCTCAGTATCCCCTCTCTTTGACTGCTATGGAAATAAATACGGGTGGTCCAGAGAAGCTCTTTGTCTTAGCCCTAATCATGGCTACAGAGTCAAGAACTCTGTAAGGACTTTGATCCTCCTGGAGCCCTAAAATCATAACACTTGTCTCATTTATTTAAGTTTTCACCATACACTCATTCGGAAGATCAGGGATCTAGGCCGGGTCCCCAATATGCTCTCATTTGAGCCAAAGAGTAAGAATGAGGTAGACCTGTACTTTGGTGGGAAGATGGGAAAGGGATAAAAAGAAGGGGTAAGATTTAGGAGCAATGCCTACTTTGAGATCCCTTTGGTGCTCAAGGAGTCATGGGAAAGTACACATGTATAAATAGCTCAAATCACAAAGCTTTGGAAAATTCAATGGTTTTATTGGACTACACTGAGCCTTGCAAAAAGATTAGGATTAGAAAAAAAAAGATTCAAAACATCATAAGAAACCAGGTTAGTTTACTTCAGACATCAGCATCCTTGACACAGGGAAGAAATGCTCCTCTCACTTCACATCATGAATGTCCAAAGTATAGGGCTTCCCACTGATCCAAAGCTGCTGATGCTGGCCTGGGAGTTCCAGGGAAGGGCACACATGGAAATGTGTGTCACTTGTGGGCATGCACTCATGTGTTTCACAGGAATGCAACCTATAGGTATTAGTTCCTAATCAACATAGTGCTGTTAAATATTTAATCAAAGATCTTCTCCAAATGATAGCAGAGAGTATATAAAGATTTCTCCACTTTGGAACATCAGCAAATGTTGGGAGGTATCTTTTTAAATTAATTATTATTTTGATTGTACATATTATGGAATACAGTATAATAATCCAATACATGCATACAAGTGCAATGTTAAAATCAGGGCAGTTAGCATTCTTATCTGTTTCAATTTTGAAGTTTTTTTTATTAATTTCAATACATGCATACTGTGCATACTAATCAAATCTGGATAATTAACATTTGTATATCTTAATCATTTCTCTGTGTTTGGATACTTTGAGATTCTATTTTCTAGTGATTCTAAAATGTTTAATAAGTTGTTGTGAGTTACAGTCAACTGGCTGTGCTATGCAACAATATAACTTATTTTTCTATCTGAATTTAAGTATCTGTTACCTAGTCTCATGCCCTTAGCTCCCATCTTTTACAGCCTCTATTAATCATATTCAAAATGTAGATCAACTTTTTGGCATCCAAATCCACAAGTAAATGGATAATGAAAGTGAGATATATATATATATATATATATATATATATATATATATATATATGATGGAATATCACTCAATCATATAGATACTATCCTATCATTTGCAGCAAAATGAAATCAGGTAAATATTTTTTCTTCACCTGAAAAGTTTCTCTGTACTAACTCACTCACAAGGGACTAATTATTTCCTCACTTTGAAAACTTTACAAGTAATTAAAATAATGATATCTCTCTTAGACAGCACATGATTTCCCTAGACTTCTAATATATCAGGGCACAAAGATGCACAGTTTTCTCTTGAAAGATTCATACAGCTCTTACCATCTCTTAATCACACTCCTCTCCTCAGCACAAATCAGGCATAAAACTTTTCTTTCTTGCTGATAAAGTTCTTGACTTCTGGGATTTGGAAATTTGCTTTAGGAGAAACAATTTTCCCATTATCATTCAATCTTACATAGAAACAACTCTGCTTCATAATTAGACTAACATAAAACATAGTTGTTAGAATTTGCTACCATATGTCCCCTCAAAGGCTCATGTGGTCATAGGTAGGGTTTTTCAGAGGTGGCTGGGTCTAGAGTGTGTGATACTGGGATTAAGTGTGTGATGTTGGAGTCAAGGGTGTGTGATTACTAAATTAGTCCATTGATTGGTTTGACATAGTTCTAGGTGTGGATAATGGGAAGGCCCACCCTGAATGCAAGTACTACTCGCCCTAAAGGCATGTTGTTTGGACAGACTATAAGAGACAGAAAGAGGGCTGCTGTTGTTACTTGTTGCTTGCTTCCTCGTTACTTTAATGTTTTGCTGCCTTCTGCCCACCATGAACTCTTTCTCCTCTGTGATGCCTCTCTGCCATGGCACCCTGCCTTGGAACAAATCATGGACTGAAACCTCTATCAGCTGTGAGCTAAATAAACCTTCCCTCCTTTAATCATGGGTGGCAGGTATTTTTATCTCAGCAGAGACAAAAATGACTAAGATAATAGTAGTAGGAATACTGGGAAAATGTTTTCCTAATCTTGGGGCCTGGAGCACACGAGTTAAGGGGTATCTTATGAAGTATTTGCCATTTTTTTCATTAATTTATTTTCCTTTTTTATCAGTACATATATGCAGTATAT